>CAEGAD010068253.1:0-28619 GCA_903067055.1 Poeciliopsis paucimaculata
ACAAGGTCTGCGTCAGGTGTTGGGGAACCAGAGCACCTTGATGACAAATGGGCTACTGGAACAAGACGGAAATGGGCAAGAGATGAAAACGTGGATCTGTTGGAATGCTACTACTCAAGTAACCCTAATCAGAGAGGTTACATGCAAAGACTGGGGAAGGAATGGTTACTTCGACATCCCCAGTCAACACTAAGTCCTAAACAACTAGTAGCTCAGTGTTCCAACATCCACAAAGGGCAACTGCTATCACAACTTGAGATTGCGGAAAGTGGAACAATTTGCTGTCTTTCATATTGTGAAAAATCACCTTCTGACTTGTAATATAAAAGGAGTGATCAAGAAAACACACACACGCACACACTTTGGTGGAGTAATGAAAGAAATGGAGTGGATTTGAGGAGATTAACCTACCTGCACTTATATTTAAATGCCTCTATCTGGCCTTGCTTCACCAAATCACATAGAAAATGTTAAGAAGCAAAGAAGGGAACAGTGGGGTTGATTAGATTGAGGGGGGGAATTAGGCCTAAGTCGAGGCGCTTCCAGTTATTTAAATCTGCCCCCTTTGTCAAAGTACACAGCCAAAGCGCCGCGGAAACTTATTCCAAGGCAGCGAATAAAACGTCTGAAATTAAAAGGAGCAGATAAGTGAAAAATCTCCTTGCTGCTCAGCCATGTTCATTAGCTCAGCGCTGTTCAGGTAATGGCTGAAAATAAGGAGCGATGAATTGGATTGTCTTGTGTTGGCAGGCGAAGAGCTGAAACAGATGCAACCCACTTTTAATTAAGGCCAACTCTGAAAGGGGTCACTCAGTAATGAAGAAGAGGCAAGGTCGGGAGGACTGGGGAGAACTGTGGCTCACCGTCAGGCCTAAGGGGAGAAAAGATGGAAACACAGCGGCACGCATTGGGAAAGCTCGACTGCAAGGTGACTTTAGAAGGCAGCTGGATTCAATGCTTTTCAGTTTGTTATCTGTAAAAGATCTTAAAACCATGTATTAATTAGTGAAATGAAACCTGGGGTGTTTCCACACACGATAGTCTGGTAGACTCGGTTCGATTGGGGACCAAAGGTTCAGCAATTGCTACGTTTTCAGCTGGTTTAGTTCTTTTTCACACTGCACTTTGCCAAAGGATCCAAAACCTTTGAAAAAACTACATGTGAACCTCTGAGGAGGACGCAGTAAACAAAAATGTAGCTGCGTTCGATTTTAACATTTGTAGGATTTCTTTTTTGTCTTTGGCAAAAGACCACAAGCTGCTTTTACCATTACTGCAAGACTCACACATTTGTTTTGGTTTTATTTACCCAGAATGCCCTTGACTATCGTCCATGTCCTGCTTTTGGATCGGCCTTTGGTCCTCTTGGCGTTCACATATGTATTCAAACCTCACCTGAGTTCATCCAAACCCAAATGAGACCTAGATTTTTAGGCGGGTCACAGTTTGCTTCTTTGGTCTTCATCAGAGTTTGATTGTGCATTCACACCTCCCCAAATGACCCAGACTTTCTAGTAAACAAACTAAAGTTTGATTAAAGTGGACTAAACGCTTTATGTTCACATAACGCTGTGATGTGAATGCACCCCGAGTCTAAATTCCTCTGAATCTACAATCCCTATAGCGTAACACGATGGTGGCTATATGATGGCATGGGAGTACTTTTCCTATGCAGGAACAGGGAATAGTTAAGTAAAGGATTTGGCTAATTACAAACGAATCTTGTTAAACAAGAACCCTTAAAGTACTATCAGAGATACAATAAAAATTATTCAGATCAAAGGACAGTCAAAGTCCAGGCCTAAATCCAAATAATAATTTGGTTTAAAACTTGGAAATGGATGTTCAAAAATATTGTCCTGGCAATCTGACATAGATTGAGAAAAATTTGGTGAGATTTTCACTCTTTAGATATGCTTTGGTGGTAAAAACTTACCGCTGGAATTGTGCCGAAAGGTGGTTATACAAATTAGCATTTCTCCTCTCACCTCATAATTATTCATTATGCTTATAGCTTTAACATTTGAGGCTTGTGGCATTTTAACCACATCTGTAAGTGAATAAATACATCGCTGACCCACTCTGTCTCTTTATTGCCAAAGAAAATATAAAAATGGCCAACCTGCGTTCTAATAGCCACGCTCTCTCATCAGGATGTCCATAATGATTCCAGATCCTGTATCTGTGGGTGTGAAGAGAAGCATGTGAGACAGAGAGAAGCGACTTGGCGTCTCAGCAGGGGGTGCGGAGCCATCAAAAAGAATCCCAAAGACACTCATCCGCCTTCACTGATGAGACGCTGCATTCATATTTGCTAACATCACAAACGTGTGGATTTAAAGCGTGCGCATGCGAGTGTGTGGTGCGCGAGAGCATGGTGGATGTTCATTCTTAAATCCATAACAGGGAATTACTTCTGTGAGTGTCTGACCTCCATCTGTCAGGAGCTGCTGGTGCCATATTTGGTTTTTATTTCATCTGCCGAGAATCAAAGACCGTAATCCTGCTGCAACAGGCATCGCTGCAAACGCTCTCACCAGACGGAAACATGTTAAAGAAAAAAAAAAAAAAAAGAAAAATGATTTTATATTTGGATGTGAACAGTTTTGTGGCTCTGTGTTGGTCTGACACAGGAAGAACATCCCTGTCCTGACTTGACCGCTGCCAGCTGGCTGCTCCAGTTTCTGCTTATTAACACACAACACACTGCTGCTCTTAGAGAGTCTTTGTGTCTTTGACAAAGGCCCCAGTGGGCTTAGAGCAGACAGTACCCACTCTATCTATAGAAGATGACAGTGGAGTTGCCATGTGGGCTTGGAGCGGCTCGGTTCTGCCTTAAATCGATGCGTTCAGTTGAAACAGAGTTCATGCAAATTTTACAGGGAACTGAAGAAAAAAAACATCTTTTCTTTTTTTCATCAAAAAGTCTTCAAATTAAATGGAAATATGTTATATTGTCAACTTCACTTTATCGTACTATTATTTTGATTTTGCATTTATTTTTATTGCCGTTTAAAATTTATGGTTTTGTTCTTGAACATTTAGGTATATAAATTTTGCTTTCTCATTTTGTTATCCTCTATGATTAAATTACATAATTGAAAAAAAAAAAAAATGAAGGTATTTTTAAACTTCAGAATTTTGCAGTATTATCGGTGTATCCCACATTTTTAACATCTTATTTAAATGGAAGTAAACATATTGTGAGAGACTAAACTCTGATTTTAGTTTGGCAGAAAAATAGGGAAATGCCACATTTTTCATTCCAATTGGAAAATAATTTTTCAAAACTTGCAAATTTTACATGTGCCACTAATGCAGGAATGTCAACTTATTATTTTCATTTCTGGGCCATATCTTACTCATGTCATGACCTTAAAAGTGCAAATGATAGCAGAATATATTGATAATATTACCTATTAACAAGCTGTTAAAATATCAATAATTTGGTCTCTGTATTTGATGAGTACTTTGTAATTTTCACACAAAATAACATTTAAGAACACATCTTGAAGGTTTTCCTTAAGTGTCCATCCAGAGTGTAGAAAATCACATCAAAAGCTTTTGGTCCCCGGGGCCTTGAGTATGACACATGTGTGATAATATTTTTTACATATATCAATGGTTTCTCTATAATTTTTGTAAGTTATAAAACAAAATGGCGGTGTAGAACGACGACAATCAAAAAAAAAAAAAGCAGTCATCACTTCAGTTATCACAAAAATTACAATACAATCATGAGAAAACATCAGATTTAAGAAGTGGTGAAAATTAGGAGTGGAACAACATCGCAACATTTTAAATTTGCGATATTTGGCAATTATATCTCTTGCCAAAGTCTCAAAGTGCAGCTACTATCAGCATGCGACTCCCACTGGTATAGCAAAGCTAAGCTGCTATTTTGGGCCGTAGTTATGAAGGTGACAGCTTTATGCTCAACACACCACATGGCTAAGACTGTTTTAGCACCAGTCAGCCTGTTGTGTGACGATACTCAGAGGCAAAAGCATTGAACAAGCAACCAGCTCTTTTGAACTGTTTTTAGTACGAGGTTTATATCTCAACTTGCTAAATCTTATCTGGTTTCAAAGCTAAAGTTAGCATTTGCTTGACAGCTCCCTGCTTAAGCTAAAGGCTCTTGTTTTTGGTACAAGATTTATATCTTAACTGGCTAACTTTTAGCTGCTAGCAACGCTTAAGTTAGCATCTGCTTCAGAGCTCGTTAGTTAATATGAAAGGCAAGTTTGTTGAAGCTGACTTGCAACATTGCACTCAAAGAGATGCTCCAAAATACAGTTTGAGATATCAAAAACTATTTGTATTTCTAAAATCTCAAAATTTGCATTGCTTTTTTTTTTTGTCTTTTGAACTAACCTGAAATTAGACAAGCATAAGATCACCGTATGTGCTTAAGTCAACCTGAATTTGATTAATCAAACCAGAATAAAAAAGAAGACACTTTTGACAAGATTATTGCTCAAACCCGATATGGTCTCAAACTCATATCTTTCAATAAGGCAGAATTCCATTAACAAAAAAAATAACAAAAAACACTACTTTCGAATTTCACCACCAAAGTGCCACAGATAATCTTTATATACATTTTTTTTTTTTTTTTTTTACATATAAAAATATCATTTTTATCAATTTTGTGAAAAAATTGAACTTTTCCCCCTTCTCCCTATTGTAGTCTGCAAAAATTCATAGGTCAAAAAATACCAATCAGTGGAGGGTTTTAGCGATGTCAATCATGCTGATGCTCACAGCTGGTTCAGCACAAAACAGCCTGCCACAAATGCTAATGCTGGCATGGCCACCAATGTTAGTGGCCGGACAAATGACTTTCCTGTAACATTAAGTTGTTTAACAACATTAGCACATTGAGCAGCAAACATGAGGATGACTGACAGCGCTAAGACCCTCCCCCTTGCTCTAATTGGTTGTTTTTGACCGGGAGCGTTTTTGCAGACCTCATTGGGAGGAGGTGGAGAATTATCTGTCTCATGCCATACTGTCACAACATGGTGACAGTTTTAATAAATATGGATAAAACATATTTTTGTACGAGTTACATCCAGCACAAAAAAATAAAATAAATCCATAATTAGACATGCAAATCTAATGGAAACACCACAAAAATACCCACAGCTGCATCTTCAATCTAACAACTAAAAACTGCAAGCTCGTCCCTGATTGCTCTGGTTACCATCACATGACTCCAGAGTGTTGGTTGCAGAACAGCCCCAACATCGACCCCCCGGGTGTAGGAGGGACTTGGTGGGGAATAAATCATGTGGCAAAATTATATTCTGATGTGTGCCTTGAGTGCATATTGATTCGTAATTATTTGTGCTAACAGTGGTGAGGGAGGGACAATGCCATCCATTACTCTGTGAAAATAGGCAGGAGTGGGGGTGAGGTGGGGGGTAGGGGGCTGATCAATGTGAGAGGAATAAGGATTGTGGTGAAAAGCACGGTGGCCATTCCTCTGTCAAAGCTGATCATTAGCCCGGGCAGAAGAGAGAGCCCTCTTAGCCATGACCAAGGCTTGCCTTTACAAAGCTAAAGGTAAATTACATTCCTTTCACAGAGGGAGGAAAAAAAAAAAAAAAATAGATCTCACCGCTCACACAGTGGCACAGCCAGAGCTCTGTAATAACAGAGCCGGTGGACCGAGGGCAATCATCCATTGCGTTTTGCCCTTTTCTCCTTTGTATGTCTTTTGCTGTGCCACTGATAGCTTGTCATGAGCAGTGTTATTTTAAATCAAAGGGAAAAGTCCCAATGATGCGAAAGTATGAATCGCAAGCATACAAATGATTTAACGAGAAGCCGTCAGCGAAGCAAAATTATAATGCCCTGACAGAAAAACGGGAGAGACGCCCATCGACGGCCCGCGTTGTGCGAAGTCTCACAAAATAGATTTAGCGTTTTCTGAATGAACGCCAGCCGCTCTTTTATTGTCAGCAGTTAAGATACGTCTCCGGGAGACCCACCCCCATTACCCTTCAGAGGGCGCCGCGCGCTGACCCGCCGCCGGTGAGGCTGTCACGGTAACTGCTGGGAAAAGTTGATAGCACAATCACAGTGTAGCTACGCAGAACAAGAAAACATCATCCGGGCCGTGTCGGGGACATTCATACATGAACCAACAGGCAACAATTGAGCTGCTCCCGCTTTTCAATAAATAACAAAAAAAGCACTTCGAGACGGAAAAAGAAAAAGAAAAAAGAAAAAACTGTATAACAATGAAGAAAAACTACATTACCCTCAGCTGGGAAAAAAAGAAGGAAATTGTGAGCTATCTAACAGCGTTAAACAAAGCCTACAGGCGCAGAGACCGTAAACCTGCTTAGCTACCTGCCATGTACACACTCACACACACACGCGCACACAGACAGAGCAGCGGCAAGAAAAGAGAGCCAATCTCGTCCAGCCATTATGATTTGATAGCTCAAATTGTAGCAATGATTCAAGAGCGGTCATGTGGGTTTTGTAGAAGAGCCCAAAGCCTGTTATTGTACCACTGGGCACCAGGGGATAGGAAAGGATGCTATTGCAGTAAGAAGCAACAACAACAAAAAAAAAGATTAAATCACAGGCTATGAAGCCACTCTGGACAGTGAGGTTGATGTTCCAGGCGTGTGGGTGAGGTGTTTTGCTTCAAATGTACATTGTCATCTTCGTGTGAGTGCAACCAAGTTGAAACCTGTTTCAATGGGGGGATGAGAAGGGAGGGATGAATTCTGTGCAGTGAGGTAAAAACATTGTGAAAGCAACAAAACAGACTATATAGCTGTATGGATATTGTTTTGTTTTTTTGTTTTTTTTTCCTGTTTTCTAGAAGTTATAGAAGCAAGATCAGTTCATCCACCTGCCAGTATTTATGTCTGGAAGGCAGATATACTGTATGTTATGTTTTGAGTGGTTCCAGTAATAAATGCTGAACACAGGCATGGGCCTAATGATATTTTTGCAGTAAGATGACACTGAGTACTTCCATTGTTTTAGGGTTTCATTGTACTTTCACAATTTGTCTTTTTTTTTTATGTAAATTTTTCATACAGCTACTAAAATAGTAACAGATATTGATAATTACAGTCACAAAAATATTATCTACTACATCTATATTCAAAATGTCTTTCTTATAATATAAAACTAACTAAAAAACACACTTTACATCAAGTTTGCAGTGAAAATATGTTTTGCCATTCTGTTATCTAAAGTTACTACAAGAATAACAAGTGGATGCTAACTAATAGTTATTTAAAGGGGGAGTTTTATGTAAAATCCACTGTTTGTGACAAATGCATCAGATAATAATGTGACTCCCTCGTCAAAAATGTACTTGGAGTGTTACTTTGATTCTTTCATGCTTGTTTGAGAAATCCTTTAATCTCCCGTGGCAACCAATCAGCTGTGCTAAAATGTCTGGGTGGTCCTAGCCCTGCCTTCGAGAACGAAGCTCCTCCTTGGAGCTGTAGTTTCCAAGTTTCTAAGCTTCAACCTCACAGACCAGAGATTCTCCACAATGCCTCCATTCTGCTCCTTCAGACTAGCCAGCACCAATCAGCAAACACTGGGTGTGGATTATAGGAGCTACTTCTCAGTGAAACACCCTTATTAAAGGGTTGATAGAGGAGCTATGTTGTCATGACTTCCTAAGTCGGAGTTTCAGAAAGAGCAGAGGCCAATTTCAAGGCGTTAAATTACAACGTCAATTTTCTGTCCAGTTGTATTTGATGTATGTAGCATTTTTATAACAACTCAGCACTGCTGAATGTTAAAATCCATCAGTTAAGTCAACAAAGAGGAATAACCTCACCCTGACACTCTGTATTTTCAGCTAATACTCAAAGCAGAAATGAACCAGTACAGGTTGGTAACAATGGAGAGTGCTTACAAGCTAGTGTGCAGACATTACTGGCCAAAGTGTCAAATTAACTTGCCTTTGCTGCTTTGTTGTCAAGAAATGATCTCAAGGAAGTCTCTAAAGTCAGAAAAGGGAATCAACTTTTTTTATATATTTTGATGCTCATGTAAAAAAAAAAGAAAAAAGCTATCTATATTGATTTCATATTTTAAATTTAACTTTGCATTGTTAGACATACACATATCTAACATATCTAACAGTGTTGGATTAGTTTTCAATTCAATGTGAAAAAATGATGCTCTGATGAGTGCCAGAAGGAAGGAAGGAGAAAGCTCCAGCTGAGCAAAGGCCAACCCCCCTGCTGCTGCACTCCAAGCCATAAGCTACATGGGCTGGTGCTGAGGAGGAGGTAACCTCCCTCGGGGCTTAAGGTGTGTTGTGTTGTATTCTTCCTGCCATTATGCGCAGCACCCTGCCAAGAAGTGCCGTATTTGAGGAGCAAGACCCCTCCCTGTGCGTCAGTTTGTTCACCAGCACACTTTGGAAAAACTGAAAAGCAAAAGTACAAGTGATGTAAAAAAGTAAGCAGACAGAAGAGGTACAAAAACATGCTAAATGTAATTAAAAGATGGCCAGTTTTAATCCTGAGAAGAAAAAAAAAAAAAGGTGCAAACAGACTGAAGGAGTTTATCAAACAAGGTGCACTCTACCTCCTGGTTCACTTTGATGATGGCCACTTGAAACAAAGTACTGCAACAAGGAAGAAAATATCTCCATCCTCAAGAAAATAGGAGGTCCTTACACCCAAATGGATTATTACATTGTGTTTAAATGGCACAGGAAGATATGTGGCCTAAGGCATAGTTCACATAGCAAGATTTTTATGTAGATTTTTGTCCTGATTTCCCTCTTCCGCCCCAATTATCAATAATTGGCCTTAAGATTATTTTAAGACGGATATAAAATCAGGAATATTCTACATGTTGGATTGTCTCAACCCGATTTCGCAGAATGTGTGGCATCCTCCAGGGACAAAGGTCCACACAGCCTGTTGAACGTGACTTAAAGCCAGTCAGAAAGTAAGGTGACGGAAACAGAAACGGGGAATTCAATACAGATAAACGACAAAACAAACTACCGTGGTGCACCAGTAACTCCCCTCGAGTCACTAAAAAAGTGCTCCAGTTCTCCTAAATCTCCGAGTGTTTCCAAAAAAAAAAAAAAAAAAAAAAACGGGGGGAAGTGTCTGTCTTTTAAAGCCACACTTTGAATGACACGTGAATAAACAAACAGACTTCTGGCTTTTCTCCGAGATGGCATGTGAAGCCATAATTTCTCCAGACAAGCCGGGCTTCGGATCGGCGTTTATCCAAGCGGGCCATGGGAACGCGCTGCAGGAGAAGTGACACATGTTAAAACTCAGCATACCGGAGGAGGCGGGCGTGGAGGGGAGACGAGTCAAAGGTCGCCCAGCGTGAGAGCTGGCATGTGGGAATTTAAAAAAGAAAAAAAAAAAAAAGAAAATTGCTTTAATTAAGTTATTATATAAAAAGGTTGGCGTGTGACTTTTGACTTTTTGGGGAAGTGAGAAAATGACTCAGCGGCCCATGCTTGGAAATCTCCATCTGTGTGTTAGCTTGTCGTAGCACAACAAGCTAAATAAAATGTCTTATTTTATCTGTTTTCTGGCATCCAAAATAGAATTGAAACGGACTTCCTAATCCAAGCGTAACGAGCGCCAGTCAGTACAGTTACAGTCGAGGCTGGAAGCAAATTAAACGTTTTCTCATCCATTCCACAGTACAGTCCATAAAACCACGCCAAAACCACAGAGCATGCACTCCTCTGTGAAGATATAGATGTGTTTCCAGAGCAAAACACAATATAAAACTTGGCTAACCTCTCCATCACAAGCAAATTAATTCCCCCACAAATGCAAGGCCCCTCTAGCTCAAATCTATTTTCATTACAGATGGGAAAATTAATAATCTTTGACTCGCAGTCAACACAAATGAAAGATGCTATCTTGTGTTGCCAGGACTTTTATGCTTATTAGGAATAAAAGAAAAACAACAGAAAAAAAACAACAACAAAAAAAAACGTAAGGCCGAATCGAAGATAAAACAGCACTTCTGGCGGAGTGTATGTTATAGCTTTGCATTTACAGAGGCTCTTATCAAAAGAACAATATTGCATAAAATGAAAAACCGCAACGTCTATCTGGCTATAAAGCGTAAGTTCACTTTGAACTATTGCACAGTTTGTTCCATTACAAGCACAGACTTCAATTTATTTTACTGGCATTTCATGTGGGAGACCAAAGTGGTACAGAATATTAAGAGAGAAACAGAGAGAGAAAGGAGGAAAATAGAAAAAAAAGAGAAAAGAAAGAAGGACAGACAGAAAGAGAAAGAGATAAGAAAAGGAGAAAGAAAAAGAGAACAAGAAAGGAAAAATGAACAATTAACCATCACAAAAACAAAACCAAAACAGCTTCAACCTTTTCCCCTGCAATGTTTATTCCTTCCAGCAACATAAACAATGGTGCAGAAAGAAAAAATTGCTACATATATAAAAAAAAAACAAAAAAAAAAAACTGAAAAGTTTGGCATATGGTTATTATGCCAGTGCACTCGGCTACCTTTAAAAGTCTCCTGATTACCACATTAAGTTTAATCATTTAATGTCAGTATATTCTGCAAAAGACGTGGGGTTTGTTGGAGAACATTAGTGAGTAAACGACATCATGGAGACTAAGAAAAATAACAGGTCTGGGATAAAGTTGTTGAGAATTTTTAAGCAGAGTTACACATTTTAAGCAATAATTTTGGATTTAAAGATCACAAAAATCTATGTTCCAAAAACCTACAATCCCAAGACATCGTAACAGATAAACCAGGCATCATGGAAAAATAAAAAAATTATAAAGCTATAAAGCTTTAAATATAATTGGGAAAAATATTAAGGAGATGTACTGATTAAATTTAGCCACAAACCATTTAATACGTTAAATAAATAACAGATATGTGATTTTTATAATAATAATTTTTTTTTTTTTTGATTAATCATTATGTTTGAACATACATCAAAACGTTTGAATATGTTTGAAGGAAAACTAACTGCACATCGTTCCCATGGTGACGCATGGCCGCAGTAGCATCTCGTTGCACAAATGCTTTTACTTTGGCAGACACAAGGAAACTGATTAGGACAAATATGGAAGGAGCAAAAACGCAGAGCGATTCTGGAAGAAAGAGATGGCTGGGGTCAGCGGTCCAGTCAAAGTCCAGACCAAAATTAAAATTTTAGTCAAGACTAGACTTCTAGCTGTTGTTCACTGTCCAGCTGAGCTTTAATCAATCAATCAGGAAATCAAGTTTATTTGTTGAGCACATGTCAGTGACAAGGCAGTTTTACATCATAAAAAGAAGTAATAGTAAAAACAATGTACAGGACCGAACTGAGAAACCAGTAACTAACATCACATTTTCTCGAGAACCATCATCAGAATCATCAACACATCAAAACTGTTGGTGAAAGTTCAATTTATTGTGACTAAAAAGCAACTCTTCTTTTACTGCCACAGGAGAGCGAGCAGAAAAGTCCGTCTCAGCTAATCTAACCGTTTCAATGTAACCAGCAGCAGATAAAAAATAAAAAAAAAGTTCCATTAAGTTCTGAATACAAACGTACGCCACGGTTCAATTCCACCTCATGATTATTCACTCCTGTGTGTCGCTCTATCAATGAAACACATTAAAGTTTGCAATTGCAAAGTGGCAGAATGTAAGAAAGTTTAAGCGATATGAATATTTTATGACTTTTTTGCTTTTCATGCCATTTATTTTCCCAAAGCAACCAAAGGTACTAGTCAAACCTCCTGCTGCTTTTTGTTTCAAAAGCATGTTGCTCTAGTGGCTCAGCAGTGGAGAAGGGCATAAATAATGCTCTTTTGACCAGAACCTGGAGAGTGTGTGTGTGCCTGTAGGCTCCTGCCGCACGCCGCTCCCCAGGGAGCCGCCGTGGCTGCACACACCTGTCGACTCTCATGATCGGCAGCAGGATGCAAGGAGGCGCATGGTGACAAGTCCCACCCACATTTATTAGACCTCCCAGCGATCAGATCCATAAGGCGCAGCAGGTCCGTGTCACTGCCGGTTACCCAAAACACACAAACACACACACAGGCACACGGGCGGCCGCACAAACACACACAAAAAAACCCCGCCTCCAACTAAAATAATTCAGAAGATGGGAGCAACATAAATCGATGTTGATTCACAGGGAGACCACCTAGCAGTCAATATCAGCCAATTCGTGTCAACAGACGTGTTATTGTGTTTGACTTTGGAAAGTTGGCTGTGTCTGACACAATCCTGACTTCTGCAAGATGAAAAAGAAACTATAAAGTTGCATTTTTCTTAGCCAAGAAAAATATTATTTGAGGCCACTTATGGAAGCAGCCGTTACCCTGGAATCTTTTCACAGGCGGTCATGTTAAAGGGGCAGTGTTATGTGTTTTCCAGGAAATTTTATAGCACAATTAAGTACCTATGTTACCTTCAGTTGTTATGGAAATGCCAAAAATATATCAGATATGACTTAAAAGAAATTTGACTTTGTAATTTAATGCCCTGACATTGGGCCACTGTCTCTTTAAGAAACTCCTGCTCTTTCTGAAACTCCGCCTTCAAGGAAGTCATCACAACAGCAATCCTCTATGAACACTTTAACAACGTTTTTACCAGTGTTGCACTGAGAAGCAGCTCGTATAATGCACAGTTCCAGCAGGTGTTTGCTAACTGATGCTGGCTAGTTTGAAGGAGCAGAGAGGGGAATTTGTGGCTATGCAGTGCTCTGTGAGGGGGAACTAAAAGTTGTCTTGTCGACAAATTTTCGCTTCAGCAGCGGATCTTTAACTGAAAGTTGGTAACTTTTATTATTTTTCTTTAGTAAATATTTTTTTGCATATTTACTAAAACTGTCACGTTGTCATGACTGTATAATAATATCAAAACGATAATCCGTGGGAAAAAAATTGAGTTCCTTTGTTTTCTCTCTGCGGTCTCATTGCCATTCCCACTGAGAAACAAAAAAATCTGAGGTGGTAGGAGGGTCTTATTGCAGTCAATCACCCCTGTGCATGCGCTCCTCACACCCTTCCCATGCACAGCAGGTACTGCCATTCAAGTTCAAAATGGAGGATGTGTTGCAGGTTTCTTAACAGTGGAGAAACGAGCTAACGTTACAGGGAAACAGCAGATTTCGGGTCTTCGGAGCAACAGGAAAGGACTCTGTGCTTTCGGATTAAGTGCACAGTTTTCTGCAGCTTTAATACCATCTTCCAACTTTGGATAATTGGATTGAATTGACTTTTTGTCCAGTCCCTTTTGACAATGTATTCAGAATTGGGACTACTTAAATAAGCTCACCAACGCCTGCTAACAAACTTTGGGAGGCCTTTGTAGAACATTTTTACTGAGAACAAATTGGAAACAGATGGACCGCACTGGTTGATCTGGATAAAGCGAGCGGGCTAAATACAAAAGTAGAAATTTGATTATTACATGCAATGGTAGTGGGGCGGATAGAGATTGTAAAATGTAATATTGAATGTTGAGAAGTAACCAGATGCCACTTAATGGAAAACAACATAATGACAAAAAGCTACCATTTGGTGAAACAGACGGCTAAAATGAGCCAAAGTGAAAAGGTGGCAACAAATAAAATCTGTCTTGTCTGAACATGGCGTCTCTCGGTGTGTGCATGCGTGTGTCTGTGTGTGTGTCCTGGCGCCAGGTCTGAGGCAGGACAGGGCTGGCAGCCATGCTAACCTCCTCTCTGACTCTCTGTCTGCTCTGATTAGATGGGGTTTCTTACTTTGGTTTGCCAGGAGCTCTGCCAGAGATAAAGACAGACTAACAGATGTTCCCCTTATCTCCAGACCAAACCACAAGCCCATCAACCCCTCAACACGCGCAAACCAACAATCTGCAACCTAAACGTGCATGCATGGCGGCTGCTTCCGTAAAGTTTCAATCGTGGAAGGAATTAAGTCTTGCATGTAGACACGTATGCAACGTGTCTACATGCAAGACTTAATTCCTTCCATTGTTTAAAACCGGAGATATTGCGCATGTGCAAAGCGATACAGGGCAAAAAATGATTTTAATTGCTGCGTTAGAACAATTCCATTAACAAAAAGGAACCTGAAGATATACTTATTAATAACCCCGAAAAACCATTGAAGAACTGAAAACTATTGGTATTATTCTTTTTTCTTGCTCTGTGTGTCAGCTATGCCGTTGCCATGCAAATTAACTGAAAACAGCTCCACTAATGGATCAGAATTCAACACCATAAATGAAAAAAAACAAACATTTTAACAGAAAGAACAGCACATTCAGTCCATTAAAATTTTTTATTTTCAAGTTTCATTATTTTTTTGTGATTTTTAATAATTAATATGTGATCATTTGAACACATATTAGCTAATGTAAGGACCTGCTCTACTGATGATCTGTCAGAAAGTAGCCCTTGTTTTTAGGGTCGTGCCTTTTTTTTTTAACTGAACAGAAACACACCGAATTCCACAGCACATCCAGATATTAAGGTTGTCAAAGTCAAGCTAGCATAACTAGCATACTTCCCTCTCTCTTGCTTTTTTACTGACCTTGTTATCTCATTGTTGTAGTTTTGACAATTAGAAGCAAAGCACTGCATCCATTTTTCTTTTATATATATATTAAGCATACATCTGTGATTTAACTCCTTATGCTGACAACTCGACAGCTAAAACCAAAAGTAGTCAATGTCGGCTAGCAGGTTTTTTTTGCTCTCCGGTAAGGAACTGGAGGATAGGATCTTGTGTGTATCAATTAAGATATAGTCGTACCTCTAATTGGAACACAAACACACACTCGTATGCTCAGAGGTGAACAAAACAAACATTTCCAAAGCCACTGATAGCTTCTTTTGACCGAGGGAGAGGAAAGGTTTAGAGCTGCTCCGCCCCTTATACGTTCCTCCAGCCACATGCAGTCAGGCCTCAAGTGGGATGTTAAGGTGGCTTTGAAGCATCTAGTGAGCCTGACACCACACGCTTACACTTCTCACCATGCTGATTATATTATCTCTTAGCTTCTCGCACACACAAAACGGGATGTTTGAGAGATGGGACGACACGTGGGTGGGGAGGAGGAAAAAACCCCCAAAAAAATGAACAAAGACAAGAAAAAGAAAAAAAAGTTGCAAATAGGGAAAATAAAAAGAGTAGAGGAGGCTCTAAATCAGGAGACGGAAGGATCACGGCCCGCCGACGAGAAGCAGAACTCCGGGGGCCCCCAGGGCTCGCGATCTATGTGTGGGCATAATGAGCAGAGCCAAACATATCCAGCCTCATTAATTTCAACTATCAAAGCCCCTTTCTCGGCGCGCCATGCCGCCTGCTTCTTCACCCGTCTGCAAAAAGCCCTCACTTGTCACCTAAGATCAAAACAACTGAGGAGAAGTGCCAGGCTAGAGGAACTGCGAGCTGGGGGAAAAAGAAAGAAAAGAAAAACACTTTGTACGAGCAACGGAGAGAATGCAGGGGGAACATCCCTGCTATCTGCCGCATACCCAACTGGGGTCGGGATTTATATCCTGCAGATATTCTTAAACACCTTGGCGTGGAGCGCAGAGAGAGGGAGGACTGTTGAAATGCAAGAGATTAATCATCAATATTTATGACTGGCATCTCCTCGGAATAGGAAGCACACTCTGTTAAATAATAATAATAGTATAAAAAAACCAAAAAAAACCCCCAAAGATACCAAACAGAAAATATAAATAAATAAAATTGTACCTGACAAATAGTACCGTGAAGAGCAAACATGGCAATTAATCCAGAGTGATTGTCTTTTTTTGTTAATAAGGAACAATTTTATAAAATGAGGAACAATTGCAGATACTTTTTTAAAATGTTTGCAACAGTATTTTTGAGAGGTGCACCGATCCACTTTTTTCACTTCCAATACCAATATCTGAGGTTTAGTATGGGCCAATACCAATCCGATACAGAAAAACCCTGCTCAACCGACTTTATTTATTTTTTTAAGGCAGACATAAATGTGCTGAATTATACACTTATTTGATTGCTCAGTTAAATACACCAAGCTTCCCAAGCTAGCTTAGCTTGGTTACACGTAAAAACAACACAACTTTAAATTTTTCTGTCAGTGCAATCAGGAGTAGAACAGCCAATGGAAAAAAAAATGTATAAATAATAACAGGGTACATTGTTACTGATACCTGATATAGAAGTTCTTTTCAGTATCTGGAGTAATTCAGATATGTATATTGGTATTTTTCATTTTCCTTCCTATAGTTCAACATCCACAAGCTGCAGCTAGTTCTTTAAAGCAGTAGCCTGTCAACAGCTAATTTGCTCTGCCGCTTATTTGTGAGCTCGTTTTTCAAAAACAAACTAGCAAACACCAAAGGGCGCCTCGAGCCTGTTTCCATGCTGTAAGCCGCTCTTCCCACAGTGGCAGGGACAAGGCGGTCGTTGTTAGCTTATCTCCATTGTGTCCTGAGGACTTCCACGACCACCGAAACCTCCAGACTCCCGCGTCTGACGGTCTCCATTCAGACGCCGTTCCGATGCGGCCCCAACAAAGCCAGCTTTCACCGTAGCAATATTGCGTCCTCTGTTCTGATACGGTCGGAGGTTTCGCATGTCAGGCGCGGTCAGATGTCTCATAAAGTCAGGCACAGAGGCAGCTTTTGAGGCTCCGAGTTAAACAAACATATTAAAAGTAATTTTCTAAAAGACGTGGTTTTTTGCGCTGTGGAAATGTTCACCAAAAAAAAAAAAAAGAAAAAGAAACCCCTCAAATGGCATTGGTTTGGCATACAGCAACTACAGTGTCTTAACATTTCACATTTTGTCACATTACAACTTGATATTTCAAAGTTTGTTATTTGGATTTTTGTTTCCCACAAATCTGCAGCTTGAAGTAAAATCATTTTGAAATCAAGATTTAATCAGGTAGTACTACATGTTTTCCAGGCATTTAGTGCCATTTTGCAGCACAATCAAGTAACTATGTAACCGTCTGTTGTTATAAAATGTTCTATGTATGTATATCGGAAATGACTATAAAGGAATTAGACTTTGTAATTTGACGCCTTGAAATTGGGTCTCTGTCTCTTGAAGAAGCTCCTGCTCTTTCCGGAACTCTGCGTTCAGGAAGTCAAAGCAAAGCAATTTGTTCACTCAGCAAACACACAGTTTTCCATCAAGTGTTTGCTAACGGCTAATTGCTGCTGCCACTAGTCCAGAGGAGTTCAGTGAAAATAAAGCCGGCGATTTAGGTGAAGAAGCATTTAGGCAACTGAAAATCTCTGACACAGGAGATTGAAGGATTCCTGAAATATTCCTGAAACATTTTTGTCAACAACCTAGATTTGTTTTTGGTGAGGGAATAACATTATAACATGATGTAAAGGCAGAAATAAATAAATAATTCAGAGCTGAAAAAAAAAAAAACTGCCCAGGAAATATGAAGAAGATTTGGACATTTAAAAAAAAAAGTATTTTTACAGAAATTCACCATCTAGTCTTCCAGAGGTGAGCAATCTCCCCCCAAAAAACTAAATTCCAGTCTTCCAAGGTGCAAAAATGGCAGAGAATACCTTTGAATACTTCCAGCTTAACTGCAGTAAATGGGTAACTTACAAAGTTTGGACTGAGCACAATTGCTTATCAGACAAAACAGAAAATCCCTAAAATATATATTCTTTTCACACAGGTATGAACGACTTTGTGTTTATCTGTCAGATGCATCAAAGTTTCTGGTCGTAACAAAAGAAATCGGAAAAGTTTAAGGGGAGGAGGGACCTTTCTCAGTGCGTGAAGAAAAGCAAAGGGGGCTGTGGGAAACTATCAGGGACTCTTACATTCTTGATCTTATCAGCAGGACTTTGGATTGTGAACGGTCCATGTGGAAACTGTAGCAAATCTCCGCTTGTTTAAGTTTGACACTAACCCCACCCCCCCCCCAAAAAAAAAACAATAAGAATAAAGGAAAGAAAGAAAAACATCCATCTGACGTGTGGGTGAAAAGTGGAAAGGCTGTCAAGTGGCAGCCAAGTTTGTGTCATGTCCTATCTCGCCCAGTGTGGCATTTTATCGCCGTATCACTTCCCCTCTCGCACAGAGGGGGGGAGCGGATAATAAACAACACTCTTCTTGCTGCAGTCTTACTGTCTCAGTTTACTGCGTCTTTTCTTCCCTCCCATCTTTCTCTTTTTTTTTTTTTTTTATCATGAATGCAGAGCTCCCCCCATCCACCCAGCACTTTGTAAAAGTTCTTCAACTTGCCACCGTGTTTCCAGGTAAGAGAGGAAAAAGATTAGTTCGCTAAAAGAAAACATCACAGAAAAATCTAGGTTAGCACAAAAAAAAAAAAAAAGAAAAAAAAGAGAGAGACTTCCCTGTAATCTGACATGTTTGAAGCGAATTCAGGTAAGAATATGGAAAGCAAAACAAAAAAACACAGAGACACTATTCTCTGTGGTCTCTACCTGGAAGACTTTTTTTTAAAAAAACTTTTATAAAGATAGAGCACCGAGTTCTGCAGAGAGATGTGAAGTTTTCACAGAGAGGAAGGAAGAAACAGAATTCACAATGGAAGCCGCCTTATGTGAGCTCCTGCGTGTGGGCGTGCAAGTACCAGGAGAAACTCGCTGCTCACCGCCTCCAACAGGGTTTTACAAATGAATAAAAAGTGACACTCCTCTACAGAAACACAATTATGCCAGTCTGTTTTTTTTTGTTGTTGTTGTTGTTTTGTTTTGTTTTGTTTTGTCTGTTTTTGTGGGCACTTACAGAGGCATGTAGGGAAGGTCATTTTAGCACTTTTATTTAGTCTTTTTAAAAGGTGAACACAGTAGGAGACACTAATCAGAAGGGACAGCATTGTGTATTTTACAGCCATACAGTACAGCACAATCTACTGTTGTTATAAAAATTGAATACATATCAAATACAACTCAAAAGAAATGTAATGCCTTGAAATTGGGCTTCTGTCTCTTTAAAAACTCCTGCTATTTCCGAAACTCCACCTTCACATCACAACATCGCTTCTCTATCAATCCTTTACCAACATTTTTACCACCGTTGCACTGAGAAGTAGCTCGTTTATTGAAATGCGCAGATGTGCCAGATGTTTGCTAATCGCTGCAGGCTAGTCTGAAGGAACTGATTTGGGGAGTTGAGAGGAGCGCTGTGTGAAGCTTGGGAGCTGGAGCGCAGAGGAGGAACTTTGTCCTCAAAAGCAGTGCTAGGTCCAAAAGTTTAGATCAGCTGATTGGTTGCCATGGGAGATTCAAGGATTCATCAAACATGCATGAAAGAATCAAAGTAACACTCCAGGTATGTTTTTGATGAGGGAATAAGATTCTAAAATGATATAAAGCTCATAAAATATTCCCTTTAACGTCATCGGTTTTGTTTATTGGAATCACAGGTTGGTTGGTTTGGAATCTCTCTCCACTGACTAAACTCTCCACCACATGCTTGCATTTCCCCTTTCTCCTGAAACTCCAGGAGAAAACTTCAAGAACCAGAATGACGCTTGATCTCAGAAGAGACAGAGAAATGCATCTGTGGATTTTCACATCAAATATTAGCATCATTTTCTTCCTTTCTATCAAGTCTCTCAATGTTGACCGTGGTTTTGTCTACCAATTCTTGTTGCTCCATTTTAAACAAAACTTGGTTGTATTGGCTGCGATGTTCCTACTCAATACCCCAAAACAACAAGATGTGTCACAGAAATCGATATAGCAGTTAAGCCGGGACAATTGGTGGTGCTGTAGCACTTCCAGAGAAAGACACAAAAACAATGTCAGATAGAGTTAGCATGTTATTGTTTTAAAAACAGATGCACCTCATATAGCCACATGGAAACATGAAGCCAGCATTTTAAAATGCATCCACAGTTTCAAACCCGGTTTCAAAACTGCTTGTTTCTGTTCTCCCAACACATTGGATCCAGCTTAAACAGCAAAAAGCTTTAGAGACACACCTGAAATCATCTCCATGTGGCTCATAGTAAAGGATAATTCCTCTAATGTGAGCTGAAGTCTCACAAGACCAAGTGAGTCGAATCATGAAAGTTCTGGCGAAGTACGTCGTAAGCCTAAAATTTTTATAAATAAGTTTGATGCAAGTAACTGGAAACCTCTTTTACCTGTCACCCGCATATAGCATTTGCTAAGGCAATCTTAACTCAGATTCTAAGCTACTCTTTGTGACGTTTAATTTCACAGGGCATTGTTACAGTGGTTTTAAAAATTTCCAAAAGACAGTTTCAGCTGACTGATGGTGAAATTATGTATTCATCAGACATCACTGGAAACTCTAATAACATTGCGACAATCTGATCCGATAATGGAAAATTAGTGGATCTTATCAACCTTCAAGCCTATTAAGAGGAAACAAAGAAGAGACGCATCGATCAATGTATTAAATGCCTAATTGTTTGAAATATTAAATGAACAGAAAAGCTCAACCACACAATCATGACACTTTAGCAGTGCTATATGAGTGTATGTATGTATACTTATATATAAAAAATATGATCTTACCTGTTGAGACATAATTCAAAATGCAAGATCTTCCCTTCATATGTTACCAACAAAGAAAAATGAAACGGGTAAATGGTGTCTGTGATATGTGTTAAACTAAAGAGTGTGTAAATAATCAAAATTCATTGCCTTTTAAAAAACAATTTATTTACAAATTAAGCAATGTTTTCAATTCAAAAACTAATTTTTCCTGCTAAACTACTGGATAAATGAACATGTGAGCTCAATAAGACAAGATAGTTTTTGTTTTTTTATCTGTTATTTAAGTTATTCAGCCATCAGATCGGAACAAATTGCTACTATCCCTAAACAGCTTCCATGTGTTTCAGGAACCTCTAATCATTTAGGAAAAAAATACTTCTTTAGAAACATGTACTGAGGACGCTGAGGTTGGGGAGGTCTGCGTTGCTGCAACATGTTTCGCATTGAGATGTTATTTTAGTAGCTTTGCTGATAGGCTAATTTATTTTCCAGGGTTCCCCCTAATGTAATATAAGCCTGGCGGGCCACCAGTCTTCACTCACTCCTCCCCCCATCAGCCTATTTTAAATAGGGTTTTTTATACACCAGTAACAGTGACAAAAAAAGACAACGATTTACAGGTGACGTATTTGAATTCCTGCACCTGCCTGTTGACCTCACATGCTATTATTTTAAATTATGATGCCTGCTCATGCACCTCCAAATTTGTAGAACTTTTCACATTTTTAATAAAAAAAACACAATGAGGCGCTGGTGGGCAGGTCTGTCCACCAGGCTTACTGTTGGGCTTAGCAGGTTTTCTGAGGGGAAACCCTGTTTTAGCACAATAATAGCCTTTTGGATTGTTTTTTTTGAAGCAGAAATAAATCCCCCAGTGGGTTTATGAAGAGCGGTTTTGTTGTTCACCGCTGCTGTTTGGGTTAAAATTTATGTGATCAATTATTTGGAATTAACAAAAAAAAAAGTCCAAACATACGGCAAACTTCTGCTGTACCTTATTTTGATACAAACATAAACTGGGTGGGACTCTCTAAGAGCACTGAAAGGCTCAGTGCAGTTTAGCTCTTTGATGCAAATCAGTCAAGCGTGGCTTTGAGCCACGGTGGGCCACTTTCTCCTCCGTCACTCTAACTGAGCTGAGGCCTCTTGGAGCAGCCGTCGCCGTGCGGCAAATGACAGAAAGTGTCAGCGAGCCACTAATCCCTGTTTAGGCCTGTAAAAACAAAGACAAAGGCCTCACCCTCCCACTGGCTGACTCCTGTTAGTCCTCTCAATGCCAGTCCCTCTCGCCCCCCGCCACCCCTCCACCCCACATCCCTACATCAAATCTGTCAGTCACTCAGCCTGGCCACCCCACGGCTGCTTAGCAGCTTTTGCACACAATTGCACATATACACACTTAGGACCATATGGAGAGGCCTGCTCATTGCCATTGTCTCCCAAGTTATCTCCCCTCTCAGCACCTGGCAGGGGAGTGAGGATTAGCATGCCTCCTAACTGCTTGAAGAATGCTCTCTACTCTTTGACTCTCTCCCACCACACTTCCTGTTTTGTTCTCTTCCCATCGTGGTCAAGCACCATGTGTCGGACTGAATGAGGCTTATCCGTGAGGGGCAGGCTTTACATGCAGCGCTGGTTAGCTCAACACTGGCGGGAACGGAGGAGGAGGCTAAGACCAGTGAGCTTTGGCTTAAGCTACTTGACATTCTCACACACACACACACATGCACGGCCGTTGCTCTGCATGCACAGTTACCTCCTGGTTGTCATAGCGCCAATAACGAGAGTATGAATTTTTGTTTTAATTCAGTTTCACAAGGATGGATGTTACAACGTTAAAAAGGAATAAATTTAATAAAACTGAAGAAAAAGTGGAAAAGTAAAATCAGTGAAAACAAAAATGTAGAAAAATAAGTGAAATAAAACAATTTTGTATTCTTTATAGCATTATTTGTTGGGTGTAGGGGATCTCTTGAAAATCTTGCAAGATTTGAGAAAAGATCATTGTAATATCTGGATCTGACATGCAACTGAAATGAAAAAATTACATTGTTGAGTTGAATTTTTGCTTGCATAAGCTTTAGGTATTTAAAAATTTACATGACTTATTTTTTTTTTTCAAGCTGCCTAAGCTACTGTTTAGTTATTTAAGGTAAAATTTTATTTTATTTTCCATTTGTTTATGTGATTTTAACTTTAGCTTTTGTGACAATGGAAGCAGAAAATTAAATGGATAAAAGCTATATTTTTCCAAATTAATATGACCAATATGTGAAAATAAGTAAGATATTCTACATTCTTGATGGATATTAATTTGTTTTAGGAAAACGGTAGCTTATTAGGCAGTAAGAAAATTAAATAGAACTTTAAGAAAGCAAAACATGAACATGAGTCAGCTAATGTTTTATCTAAGCTAACATAATTAACAATACCTAGGTATTTAAGGTTTATTATCATATATAATATATGCAACAACAATAAAAATTAAACAGCATGACTAGATGCTTAAGTCATTGTTTAGAGTGCCTGGTATTTTGTTGTATACTGGAAGACTCGCACTTGCAGTAAACTTGTGCAAGTGTAACTTTAGCTGCATTCAGAATTAAAATGGTATTTACCAAGAGCAACGCTAGCCACAGGTTGTTACTGAGTCCAGACCAAGGTCGATATTTAATACGCGCACAGATGCTGTTTGTGATTCATTTGCCTTCTGATAAGATGAGCAAACAAACAGTAGGGCCTTTGTGTGGGTGAGGTAAAGCCATCAAGGTCTCCAGATAACCTTGTTTACTCTTCCCTATACATGTATGTCCCGCATTATATAAAACTCTGCCATCCTAGCAGCCCGCCGGAGTTTCAAAAAAAAGAAAAAAAAAAGAAAAAAAGAAGAAAAATAAACAGAGCTTTGAAGTTACTGTTGTCCTTCAGCAAAAGCTTTTACTCCTTTCTCCTAATCTCCCCACAAATCAGGGCCTTTTATGTCTCTCAGAGCTCTATCTGAGCTGCGAATTGCACAGAGTCGAGACTGGGATCGATAATTAGTTTAACTGCATTAGGCTAATGTGCAGGAGAGCCATCTAAGCTCACATCGGCCTGTCTGACAAATACTCAGGCGGGTATGAAGACAGATAACGGAGGAGGGGCTCTGTCCCACCTTACGGCGTGATTACAGGTGATTCCTCAGACAGATGCTGCAACGGCAGTTAATTGATTTGTGAATTAATAATGAGAACAATATTTATGCCACCAATGTGATTCCGCCGTCATGCTATCTTGCCAACAACAAGGTGCTCCACATGCTGCGGGGTGGATTTACTGATCACACCGATAGTGATGGAGGGGGGAGCAAGCCCAGGTTAGAACATTGAATATTTCATCTCCTTTCCCAGACTGTGTGCAGCAAAACTTGGAGCAGATGATGTTTCATTTATGTGAATTTTTGCCCGGTGGCGCCTCATGCACAAGAAGCTGACCGGCATTGGAGATTTTATTTTATCTCTAAACTTAGTGGTTATGAATTTAGCCAAGTCCAATTCCAACTATAACTAACAATAAAACTAGTCCTTGAACTTTTCTAGTGATTTCTGCTTACCACAGATAATTCTCCTAAAATCTCCAAAGTCTCAGAAGTCTCCACAGTCTTGGGATCTTGTTTGCCAAGACGGGGAAAGTGGATCGACAGGTGGGTTCCGCATTGATGACACCACTGTACTGATTTCTTGTGGTGAAGAGAGAGCTGAGCCCAAAAGACAGAACTCTGACTCTACCAGTCGTTCCGCTTTCCTACCCTCATCGATGACTATGAGCCCTGGGTACTGACCAATATAATGAGACGGTGAATCCAAGTGGTGGCCGAGATCTTTCTTAAGGCTCCTCCATATTTCATGCAAAGTGCCAAATTCGCCTCTCTTTGACGTAGAAATGTCCCAAAAATTGTGAAATTTGGTTCGTAGAAAGACATTGGCCTCTCCAATCAGCTAACAGAAAAAGTTGTGAGCGATAATGCTAATTTTATGCACCGTTTTAGAATTGTAGTCTGCCTGTAGTTTTAGCAAGGGCAGCGGAGGAAGTGAACAAAGCTGTTCAGTCTGCACTGGACACGCTTCCAAATATGAAATTAGCATTAGCAGTCACCTGCAAATGCTCGACTCTTCTCTCTGCACAATGGAAGATGGATGTTAACATACCAGGCAATTACTGTACTGGTAAGCATCTCAGGCAAATGTTAGTGATTGGGTAACATTTAAAACTTCAACACAGTCTACGCTTCCAGGAAGAAATTGTTTCTCAATAGCCGAGAGCCCAGATCCTCTGCACAAGTTGAAGCATAGAACAAGAGGTTGGTTTTCACCAGGGTAGTCCACTTCCACTGTCCGGTTTTTGTATCTGTAGTAGATATGCACTGTTACTGTTCATGGCAAGAGGTGTGACATATACAGAAGTGGGATGAGAATAGCCCAGTTGGTCTGCGCAATGCATGAAAGGTGTATGTGAATGTACTGAAGCCATGTGACCGCATGCAGCTGTACAAATGAAGGATATTGGAGTCTTTACAGGTAAGTTTGGTGAGCTGAGAGGGACTCAGAGTAGAACCCCTGCACCTCCGCATCATCAAGTGGAGCTAGTTGAGGTGACTCAGGAATCTGGTGAGGATGCCTCCCGGACACATTCTTGGACAGGCATTTCAGGCATGTCCCATCAGCAGGAGACCCGTAGGAAGATCCACAACACGCTGGAGGGACTATGTTTCTTGGCTTGCCTTGGAACAGCTTGGAATTAACCCAGAGGAACAAGTAGTCCCAAGCGAGAGGAAAGTCTGGGACTGTCTGCTTAGGCTGCTGCCTCCTCGGCCCGAACCTGGATTAAGTCAAAGTTAATGGATGCCTGGATACATTTCTTTTCCAACAAGACCATTTCAAAACTGACGACAGCTGTGTCCAACTCAGTATTTAAGAGGAAAAGGTTCTGATTGACGGTTTGTTATCTTTAAATCAAACTCTTTATTGCAACCATAAAGAATAGAAGGTTCAATGCCAAATTGAACCTTGTTTGATAGAAAACAGTCATTGTTACGCAACTCTGCAAAGAGCACTGATTTGAAATTGTAAGGCTTCTTTGGCACCTTATACTTGTAAAAGGTGAGCATTATTTGTACTTTTAATGTGCCTAACATCGTTAGCATTACAGAGGTTGGAGAGTAAGTAAACATTTACCTTTAAAGTTAGATTTGAAAATGACTTATTCGGCATGTATATAGAGAAAATGACTTTGTATGTTTGTTTTCTTGGCTCTAATTTCATTTTTAAACATTGATACTGGAAATATATTATCCTTAGCGTGACTGGACTGAAGTACCCTGCTTTTAGTTTCTGATCAGGCATGATTCCAATCCACCAGCTGTTTTCTCCCTGCATCTAATGTTGCCTAGGTGATTTTTTTTTTTTTTTTTTTTTTTAACAGCTGAAAAGCAACAGGGTTTCTCTCTCTCACAATTAAACACCGTGAGCATCAAGCGGAAGGGAAGGAAAAAAAAAAAAAAAAGACTCCTTTAAGGCCGCTTGTCAAACACTCTTCTATTCCCCCAAAACTCCTTAGGGCACGTGAACAGGAAGCAGAAGAAATGTAGCAAAGAAAGAAATGGATGATAAAAAAAAGAGAAGGACCTAAAAGTATGAGTGGATTCACATGAGGGAGCACCGGGGCAATGGCCTGCAGGTAAATAGGGTTAAACCAGACTGGTTGTTAAAGATTGTAGTGTTGTTATGACCAGGTAGTGGGTGGGAGGGGGTACAAGAATGTTAGGGGGTCATGGGGGACTGAAAATAATGAAGAGGAAAGCCTCATTCACTTCCTTGGTTTAGCCTTTGGCCTATAATGAGGGCTCTTGACACCGGGGAGCACACTGATACAACACATTTGGCAGCCTAGCAAATTGACCTGGGTGCCTGATGGGTGATTGACAGCTATTCCTAAGGGCGCCTAAGCTCCCTTGGATGTACGTGTGTGTGTGTGTGTGTGTGCGTGCGGGCGTGCGCGAGAGTGTGTTCTTTAAAGTGGAAAGTGAGTCAGACAAAGGAAGAAAAAGGAAAGTGAGATGGAGTGAGAGGGCAGAGAGGATGAGGTGACAAGAGGCTGTCGATGATGAAGAGAGGTGGTGGGGGGTTGGGGGGCACTAGAGCAGCGCTGAAAAGGTAATTGTGGGTAATTTAATGCTAAACTAAATTAGAACTGCGAGTTCAAACGTCAAAATGGTCTGCTGAGTGAAAGTGTTTACCAGATGGGGGCTGGGGGGGGACTTAATATTGGTGTGGGCACTCATGCATGTGTGTGTGGTCATGTGTGCATACCAGTGTTGCTGCTTATGCGCTTCAGGATTTCTATGTATCACCAGCTAGCTACGCACTGCTGATGGCTGATTCATAAATGTCCTTTGCATTCAACGCAAAAAGCGCCTCGCAGACATATTTGTACCTTTTGAAATTTGTCACATTGCAACCATATTGCATTTGTGCTCAGCCCCTTTAGTCCGACACCCTGAAGTAGAAACCAGTGCAACTGATCACATTTAGGTCTGACCTAAATAGCAACAGAATACATCTGTGTGTGTGGACTCTTTGATATTGATAAAATAATCAATGCCAAGGGGTCTTTCGTTAGCGTCACTAAATAAAAGACCTATATCTAAACTCCCGTCCTTATCTAAAATCCTTGATAAAATATGGGCTAATAAAGTGTGTGACCATCTAAAACAGTAATGACATGTTTAAAGAGTTTCAGTCAGGTTTCATAGTTCCTCTTAGCACTTAAACAGAACTTGTCAAAGTTACAAATGATATTCTCTTGGTTCCTGATAATGGATTTGTGTAGGTTCTAGTTTTGCTAGATCTCAGTGCTGCTTTCGACTGTCAATAAATCTTCTTCACACTCAATAGTTACTTCTGGAGTACCACATAATAGTAAAAGTGACAATAACAATTATTTGTTACATCTTTTTTAGGGAACTACATGGCTTTGACTGTGTGTCACAGCAATTATGGCCCCACAAACAGAAATACTGCTCTTGAAAAACATTTGAAAGTCAATTCTTTAAGACAGCAGCAACATAAAGAAGTGTCTTTTTTTTTTTTTATCACTAAACTGCACATAACAGCATTTTCACATTTATTGGTATTTATTGATGGTTTCATTGAACAAACAGTGGAGAAAACAGTGAAGCTATAAATCTTGACAATAATGATAGCTTTAGGGGATTTTAAACATCCGTAATAGAAATTTATTGTGACGATGATAAATCAAGGCTTTGTCACAACAAATTAGAAATGATGCGATACATGCCAACCCCCAGTGTTAGCTATTTTTTCAATGTGCTCAGGTGGTTTTTCAAATTCCAATTCTTAATGAAAAGAACGCAAAAACTAGAATGTTAAAGTCAATGTTGTGCTCAAGCTGGTGTGGAACAGCATAAAAATGCAATGGCAAGAAAGACACCTGTCAACATAATTTGCAAATCTGTCTCAGATTTACATGCATTCCATAGATAAATGACACCACAGGTCAAAACCAAAGCGCATCAGGATGCCTAAACTAACACCGGAGGTTTAAGTCTTCTCTTCCCTCCAAATTGAGTTTCTTGCCAAGAATTCATCATAAATCCCACTCGCTTCCCAGTATCTCAATAGAGTGTTGGGTTCAGACTTCAGACAGGTGAGCGGAGATAGGAGAAGGATATTATTCATGCCTCCTTTAAACTGGATGACATATATAACTCTAGTGAATATGGAAACCGTGACAGCCGGTTGATTTATTTCACAAGCCTGAAAGATGCAGTCATTGCCGCTATAAGACAAACGCCCAAACCTGAAAGGAGAACTCCCTGGCGTGTACAGTTTATATACGCATAGAACACTCACGTTTCTTTAAACGTGTATTTTTAAAAACGTGTCTAAATGTTGTCATGCGAAATGTGTCCAAATCGTTTTGGGTTGACTTAAACGTTAATTAATGTGCGACAATGCGTGATAACTTTGTCCCAGTTTGCCATTTCTATGTAAAAAAAAAGGTGATCAAACCAAAATTGATGAAATCAAAATGAAATAAATAACAGCGGGAATCTTTCAGGAGCAAATCA
>CAEGAD010068257.1:0-34396 GCA_903067055.1 Poeciliopsis paucimaculata
ATGTAAGGTCGATTTTTTACTTTTAATTTTATTTAAATATCAAAATTTCGGATTTTTATTTATTTTTTCAGTTCTTTCTTTTTTTTTTTTTTTTTTAGCAAATGTTCAATATTTCAAACTCAGAAATGTCCAAGAATTGTTTCTAGAATATTTTTGAGATTAATCTCAAAACATTTCTAGTTTTTTCTCAAAAAATTCTGACTTGTTAAACTGGAAAGTTTCATCGTGTTTCTGAGTTTTTATTTTTGACAGTAATGTGTCTGTCTCCAATCGCTCTAATACGGCTTCGTATTAGAGCCGTATTAGACCTTTAACAAACCTGTCCCCCTCCTGGCCTGTGGGGGCGCTGCACCACTGACGGAACCGACACACACACCTCAGAAAAAGACACTCAAACCAACTTCCTTCTTCAAAAAATGTAAACAGAACCGGAGTCGCGTTTGATTTTAGCAGTTGTAAGATTTCCTTTTTGTATTTGTCTAAAGACCATCGACCAATTCTCCTGCTACCGCTAAACTAGCGCGTTTGTTTCCGTAGTACTTACCCAGAATGCCTTGCGTTGTAGTTCAAGTCCTGTTTTTGGAGCGCTCTCTCATCCGCTTGATCCGCTTGAATTCGAACCACGCCAGACTTTACTTCAACCGAACCGAGACCGAGTTTTGTAGGGACCGGAGTTCGCATTTCTGGTCCGCCGGAAGTTTGTTTTCAGCCGGGTTTAATTATTAGAAAGAAAAACCATGCAAAAAACGTATTTCAGCTAAAAATGTTAAATTGAGTATCAAGATTTGCTGTGTGAAGGTAGCATTAGAGTTGCTAATGCTCTAATGCTAATTTTGAGCCGGTTTGATGATGGGTCACAATCTATGAAGAGGTGCAAATAAAATGTTTTTTGTTGATAATTTACAGTTGAACAAAATCATGATTGGAAGCATTTTTAAGTTTATTTAGGTTCCGGATTCCTGGATCTATTGTCGCTAATGTAATGTTTTCTCCTTTTAGGGTCGCTGAGAATCAGCGGTGACCTTTGACCCCTCACCTTCAGAGTCTACCTGAGGGGGCGGGGCCTGGGGAGATCAGGGAGGGAAAAATGGCATCGACCTCCATGGTGCCGAGCAAAGGTGAGTGTGTTAGTCATGTAGAAGCAAATCGGACCAGAGAGGTTCTGACTGAACAGGTTTAGAGAAAAGGCCTAAATGCAATCTAACTTTCCAGGTCTTGGTCTGGTTCTGGTGGAGTTTGAGTATGAATACAAAGATCAGAACGGGGTTCTGGTCACCATCAAACCCAATGAGCGCTACGTCCTGCTGGCCAAGACCAACGACCACTGGTGGCACGTCCGGAACGACAGCAGCTCCAAAGCCTTCTACATCCCGGCCAAGTACGTCAAGGAGCTACCCACCAACCTCCCGTCGCTATTGGACTTTGCTGACAAACCTGGTCCAGAACCGGTCCCTCATCCTGTGGTGGCTCCAGTTCCTGTTCCGGTTCCCGTCCCGGTTCCAAAGAGTCTGGAGGAGCCTGGAGGAACCAGAACCAAGCAAAATGATGAGGTGACGATCCGCGTCAGACCCGACACTTCCAACCGGCACCACCGCAATGAGAACCGCATGTCCACTTTCGGCGTATATCTAGACTTACCGGACCTGGCACATGTATCGCCGAGGGTCCATACAAACCACTCTGCTGGTTCTGCTGAGACCGGAACCACAGCTTCCACTGGGACAACAAACATGGCTGACAGTAAAAAGCAGCCCCAGGTCAAGGGCCAGCATGAGGACCAACAAGATTCTGGGAAACCGCGGGTTCCCAGCTTTAGTCCGGCGGACCCGCGGACGTCCAGCCGGCACCAGAACCAGCCCATCCCTGTGGAGATGCCCGTGGTTCCCCCTCACAGCAAAACGTCTGAGGGTCGTCATGACAACAAGCAGCAGAAAGAGGAGCCAGAGGAGGAGGTGGCTGAGGAGGCAACAACATCAGAGAGCAGCGAGGAAGAGGAGGAGTGTCGAGGTCACCACATCTACGAGTCCATCCAGGACCTGAATCTGGACCTGGAGGCTCTGAGCCTCCAGAAGGCTCCATCAGCAGCACCTGAGTCTTCACTTCCTGCTGCGGCTCCACTCTCCTCACAGGTAAGACCCGCCCACTTATTCAGCCTCCTGCCTGACTTAGGTTTTCATTTTCCAGACATTTCTGGTGATTCAGGTTTCACAAAAGTTTCCATCCACATCGACCCTGAGTATTGATTTAAACACTCCAGACCCATAGGGGGCAGTATACTGCTCAGCTAAAACTTATCTCAGCCAATCAGAATCCTTCAAAACAACCCAACTTCCTGTTAGGAATTAAACATGGTGCCAGGAGGTTTATTTGTGTGGACTGAAATAAAGTTTTAACTACTTTTAATTTGAGTGTTTGAATATAAAGTTAATTAAAAATGAGACAATCTCAATTACCAATATATTGGTGAATTATGTGTTGTAGGCTGTAATTCACCGGATCTTAAATCTCCATTTTTTGCATGTTCACATACAAACAAATCTCTACTCCGATCTGCATCAATTTTTAATGATGCAGTTAAAGTTGCTGCTTTCCACTCTGTTGTCTTTATTCAGCCTCACCTGATCAGTAATCACTGCAGGTTGCTCATTGGTTTGTGAGCTGATGTCACATGACTATCAGCCAATAGCTTACTGCAATGCCAGTAGCTTTGATTGGCCATGTGAGAACATTGTGGCACTTCTTTTTTCTATCGTCCTTGAACACATCCTGACCCAGACAAGTCCTTGAATGCAGCATGCATGCTCAGATTAAAGGTTTAGTTCCTGTGTGTGTTTCCTGAATGATCCTGATTTCCTGTTGGAGTCAGGAGGAAACAAACCGTGTGTGCTGCTCAGGTCAACTTGGCTTCGTTGGATTCTTTTGACCTCCTGATCAACAGGATCGAAGTTGATGTTCTGGATGTTTCATCTGCTGCAGCATGAAAATCAGAGCCTGATGTTCAGAGACTGCTGCTCACCTTACAAAATAAAAGCCCTGTGCAGCCGTGGCTTATTTCCTGCAGCGTCGGCACAGGAAACTTGAAGCAGAAAAAGCTGTTTCCTCTTTTTATTCTCCTCAGAGCAAAAAAAAAAAAGCCCCAAAAAACCCGCTGAGCTTTTGCTGTTTAATCCTAAACTGGCTTCATGTTATTCTGGTTCTGCTGTGGATTTTTCTAATCTAGATGTTTATTATGAATTTAAAGGTGAACCAAGTCAACAACAGACTGTGATTTATCCACTGGTGTTCATGTAGTTTTTCTGATTCAGTCAGAGCAGGATGTTTGTAAGGATGAGCAAGTTCTAGTTGATTCTAACTCTGCAGGTGGTTCTGAACGAGTTCAGGGTCTCAGTGTAGAACGTCTGATGTCAGAACAGGATGTGATGAGGTCAGGTGGAAGCAATGATGTCACAACGGACAGGAAGAGGTCAGGTCAGACAGGAAACCGTGAGGCAGCGGTGACGGTGCAGCGACACCTGCAGGTCAGAAGGGGAACAGAACCAGAACCCAGACTGTTTGCGTTCTCTGGGTAAAACTCTGAAAGCTGCAGAACTTCACCTCCCAGGTTCATTCATCTGGTCTTAAAGCTGTCATGTGTTGCATTGTGGGAAACTGAGTCAAAGCTTTCTCTGTTGCCAGTTTTATTTTTTTATTTCCAAATGCTTCTGACGGGTTAATGATTCTGAAGGAAAATCTAAGGAAAGTCAAGTTATTTTTCCCAAAGTCCCCAATATGGAAACAACTCATTCTGTGTATTAGCAAAACTTTCTAAATTGATCAAATATATCTTAATCAAATAAAATTATATTGTTGTAATCAATGGCATATTTTTACTATATTTCGTATCGAGTAGAGGAAAATATGAAGGAGGAGATGTGTAATTAGTATTTTTCTTAACGAGTTGACAGACCATAACAAGTCCTTTTTAACAAGAGCTCCTCCTTAACGAGTTGCCCCTAATGAGCTGGCTCAGATAAATCTCTGGTTTATAACTAGCTTTGTGTAAAATTCTGATTTCTTCTGGTCTAAATTTGCACCATCTTGATGTTTATACCTCCGGTTGGTCTGATTCCAACTGATCACTGATTAGCTCACTTCCTTTACTGATGCATGTGACGATCTTTGGACTCAGACAGTAGGTCACCTGGTTTTGCCTGTGTCTTTGTCCTGGAGTTGTTTATGAGATTCCCGGAGAATCCACCAGGGTTGTTGCTGTAAATCAGCTGTAGTGGGGCAAACTCCTCCTAAAGCTCCGCAAACATTTATTACCTTTCTGGGCATCTGTTCAGGGATTTCCTTCCAGCAGCAGGACCAAAATCTTCCTGGTCAAAGTCCTGTCACTGCTGATTGGTGGATCTATTGCAGCTCTTCCTGGTCAGCCTCTAACTCAGGACAGAGTTAGGTTCTGTTTGATCAGTTAATGAACGGACCTGCTATTGACCGGACCCAGCTATCGACCAGACCCAGCTATTGACCGGACCAAGCTATCGACCAGACCCAGCTATCGACCAGACCCAGCTATCGACCAGACCCAGCTATCGACCAGACCCAGCTATCGACCGGACCAAGCAATCGACCGGACCCAGCTATCGACCGGCCCAGCTATCGACCGGACCAAGCTATCGACCGGATCAGCAGTAGTGCAGTTATTTACTGTACTAGCTGTTAAACTGACCTGTTTCTGGTAGGACTGGTTGTTGATTGGAACAGTTAGTGGGAACTGTGGATTCAGATGATGATGGTTTTCCACTGGGAGATTGATATGAAGGTGAGTGACTTCATCAGATCTTTCTCTGCTCATCATGATCATGACTCATTCTGGTTCTTGAACTATATCTTTGGATCCTGCTGAAGAACTCAGATGTAGATTTTGCTTTAAACAACACCAGGGGGCAGCATAATCAAGGTGAACCTCCATCAAAACATAAACCTTTTATGTTCCCGTGGTTATCTGTAAAATCTCGCATGGTCCGAAAGGTCAGGAGATCAAATAAATCAGAGTTAAGGAGAACTTGCGAGAAGGTTTTTAGTTTGTTGATGAAAGATGTGACTTTATGAAGACTGATGGGATCGTCTGTGTGAAACCGAGTACTTTCAGATCTCCAGCAGCTGGTTCTCAGTGGCAGCTAGAAGCTTCCTGAAGGCGGTAAGCAGACTGCAGCTCCCTGAGGACCTTATCGTGCTGATACCACATGTTTGTGTTTTCAAGATGATCAGATAGCTTCTAACACGGGGCGGAAGGGAAACACAGGCAGGTCTGAGGAAGTCTCTGACACAACTGTGACAAACCCTGAAAATGTTCTCTTAGAATGCTGTTGCCTCAGTTCAACGCACAGTCACATGGTTACAAGACATTAGGATTTCCACATGGTTCTCACACATGGCGCAGGATCCCTGGATCTTCCTTTTACTTTTATGAAACAGTCACAGACAGAGCGCCATCTTTCTGCTGTTGTCCTCCTCCGTGGACAACAGCGTAGCAGTTTCCATCCAGGAGCATTTGACAATCTTTGTAATTAGTTAGTGAAGAATTGTATAGATGTAAATAATTCCTCACCGTTTCAGAAAAAAACATAAATATTCGTGTCATCTGCAGTCACTGATGTCTCACTTCACACAAAGATGTAACAAAGTAGTTTGACCCGGGTCTATTGTTGAGAAAAGATCTTGATGATGCAATTTTTGTCACACAACTGCCAATAACAGCCATTTTGACACTTTGGACTAAGTATATCTGGAAAACAATGAACCAGTGCAGGTGGAGTCTTGAAGGGTTGTCTCTAAAAACAAAATGGTGGCAGAACTTCAGTTTGCAAAGCTGCAACAAATATAGCTCTGGGACTATGTCCAGATAAGACCAAAGTAGAGATCTTTGACCATAGTGCAGAGAATCATGCTTGGAGAAAACCAATCGGCACAAACACCTTTTGCAGCAAAGCACGGCAGTGGATAGGTAGTGATTTGGGCTTTTTTATCGGAGGAGTCAGGAATCGGGAATCAGGACTTTGTTCAATCAAGACTGACAGTTTTTGACTGAATCTTTTCTGTGTTTTTGTTCATTTAACCTCAAAATGTTGATAAAAATGTTTCTGTGACGCAAATGTCTGAAGTGATTCTGGTTCTTTGGAGCATTTTCACATTTCCATGAAGGTTGTGTACGAGATACAAAATTCCTGGGTGAGTCCTTGGAAACAATCAGCACTTAACTTCCAGGAAAAGGTTTTGAACCATCAATGAGAGTCAAGTTGAGACAAATCCTGAAGGCCTGAAGCCAAAAAAAAAGTGACACTGACTATGGTTCAGTAGGGGCGGGGCCTAAGTTCACAGGAGAGTAGAAAGGGGGCGGAGCTACAACTGGCAGAGCCGTTGAAACTGGCAGCATGACCCAGCTCCACTGCAGGCAGATCAGAGACAGGATGAGAAGTTTCCTGATGGAGGATAATGTATCCCAGACCTCAGGACAAACACAGAGAGATGCTGAGAGGTGAGTTGACTTCCTGTTAGGCTCTCCTTGGTTCAGCTTTAATCCAAGCTTCTTGTTTCTGAGAGCTTCAATCTGCAGCTTCAAACAGAACCTGCAGGAAGTCTGGACTTTGAACCGGGCTAGGAGGGATTTACTGTTATAGAGAAAAAACTGAGACAAACTAAATGATGAGCTGCTGCAGGTTTGCTTCATCGCATGGCACACAACAACGTAAGATAAGTGAAATATAAAGTATGGAGTCACAGATGGAGAGGCTAATCTTCTCAGAAGCTGTTCGGTTTGGAGTTCTGATCGGTTTGAGTGGAAATGTGAGGTTCCTGTTTGGGTTTCTTGGGTTAAAACCGCATGGCGATGTTCAGTCAGCTCTTACTATTTGATGAAAATGGGAATCATTTGCTTCTGTGTTTATACAATATGGGAGGAGTTCTTCCTGTTGGTCTGCAGCTCCATCCACCCAGGCAGACAGAGATTCCGGTCATAACAGGATTTTTCTGCAGCCCGGTTAAGAAAAACTCCACTTTACTCTTTGATTTTCTCCATAAACATCAATAATGAACTCTTGTTAAACACAGAAACAACAGAAATGTGTATGTTTGCTCAATTTTCTGTTTATGGAGATTAAATATCAGCTTTTTTAGAACCAAAACATTTCAAACGGACCATTTGAAATCAGATGCAGTTCAGAGCAGTTGACTTAGAGTTTCAGCAGAGCCACTCAGAATAGATTAAAACTCATGATATACAGGGACAGCGATAGAAATTATATTCCAGAGAGACACCATCAGTTGTTGGCATTCACTGCTAATCCACCTCCTTTGCTTTTGCCGCTCTTTTTTAAATCTTTGTTTGCCCGTCTGGTTAGAAAGATGTTGGAGTAGGGGATAACATAGTTGCCCATTATGATGGATGAGTTGAATTTTCTTCTCCTCTCTCAGCACTTTGGTCCTTGGGGTCATAGTTCATTTGAGCTTTTGAGATACTAATTAGTTGTTCCCAGTTGTAAAATAAATACATTAATGCCATGGTTATGCATCATAGTCACCATTCAAAAGCAAAAGTCTACAGAAAGAATTGAAGCAACAAGCTGCCACCACTATACTAGGAACAGCTGATGCTCCCAAACCTTCAACTTATGTTGGGGTTTCATGTTGCATACGGGGAGACCTACTGGAAGAACTGGGAGATAACAGTGGACTCTTATCAAAACCTGAAGGGCAAAGAGAGTCAAACTAAACAAGCCTGACCGGGTTCACCTGAGAGAGAGGCAGATTCTTATGTTGACATTTTGGTTCAGTCAGGATTGGCCTGTCATGGAGAGGTTTAGAAGAAGCCAGGGTTCCTTCACTGATGTCTGAGGACAACCCAGGAGGGAACAACCAGGGAACCTGGAATATTTTTAATGAAACTTTTGGATGAAACCAGATCTCAGGATTGGCTGTGGGTCAGTGGGAAGAGTAGTTTTCTTGCATTCCTGAAGCTGTGGGTTTGATTCTATCTTTTTTTTTCACTCCAAATAGCCTTGCAGTTGTACACTGGTCTGTGTATTGTTTATGAATGTGAGGCCTTTTTAAGTTGGGCTGGGTGACTAAGGCTCCGGTTGGTCAGTAGGACATAGTAGGGCAACATTTTTACAACTTAAATGTGGGATTCAACAGAATACGATTCCTGCTGATAAGCAACAATTAAAATCTGTTCATTTTACCCTCACAGAAAATGGGAAGATGTTGTTTGAGCAAGATTGGTTCAATGCAAACTGGTTCTGGTTGAGAGATCAGAATGAAAATCCCTTAACTGCTGGGACCACAGCTTTGTCAATGAGTCAAGTCAAGTTTGTTTATATAGCACATTTCAGCATCAAGGCAGCTCAAAGTACTTTACACCATAAAAACATACTAAGATACCAATTATAAAATGGCACTAAGGTGACCTAAACTAAGGGTGTTTTCACACCTCATAGTCCGATAGACTTGGTCTAATTGGGAACCAAAGTTACAGCGTTTGTTACATTTTCAGCTGCTGGGATACGTTTTCACCCCCTCGCCTGTGTGGGCGCTGCACCAATAACCACTGAAGGAAACCACAAAAACACATTGAGCTCAACTTCATTCATCACAAAATGTAACCAAAAGTAACATCAGATTTAATTGGTTGTAAGATTTCTCTTTTGTCTTTGGTAAAAGACAAAGAGTCATTTCTCCTGCTAGTGTTTAACTTTTGTTTTTACCCAGAATGCCTTGTGCTATAGTTTGCTTCCTGCTTTTAGAGCGGTCTTCCATCTGCTGTCATCTACACATGCTAATTGAACTCAGACCTGGTTTTGTTGGTGGACTGGAGTTCATTTTTTTGGTCTGCATCAGAGTTCAGTTACTCATTCACACCCACAAACAAACTGGACTTTCTAGGCAAATGGACTAAAGTTCAATTAAAGTGGACTAAACCGGGCTGGTGTGAATGCATCCTAAAATTAAGTACCAGGGATTTTAAGGGAAATTCATACAGTCGGTCTCCCAAACGTTATTGACGTTCTGGTGGAATTCATAAACACATAAACACTAAAATTGTAAACTTTTTTCTCTCTCTCTCTGTAGGACCGAAGCTCGCACACCCCTAGTTCACCCATCTACTCCAACGTCTGCTCCCTCAAGAAAACTTCTACTCCTCAGATCTCCATCTCCACCCCAAGTAGTGTAGACCCTGACCAATCGGAAGCAGGCCACGCCCTCTTATCTCCAAGCCCCGCCTCTCCTCTCAGCCCACAAGACGAATGGCAGGTGAGATGACCTCCGAATCCAGGTGTGATAAAGAGAAATAACTGCTGGTTAAAGAAGCTGCTGGTGGAAATGCAAAAAAATGGTAACAAGTAGTGGATTTAAAGAAAAATCATGTGATTAAACTTTGAAGTTTTCTGTTTTGAACACAGCTTGAGTGTAAGCCTCCTCTGCTCTGAGTTCATGTTACACGGAAATAATTAATGTTTGTTCATATGTCACCTGAGATCATCAGGTTTCCTCTGAAGGGATCAGGTGTTAATAAGGAACTGCTAAAGCTGTGATGCTTTGCTCAAAGACACTTCAGTAATGAGACTTACTAGCCACTCCGTCAGACTAGTTTATCCAGGAACCTCAGTGAAGTTGGATCTCCACAAATCAAACAAAGTTTGTGTGCCTCTATAATTTGAGAGATTAGTAAATGTTTCCTGAGGTCATCAAAGGTCGACCAGCCACCTACATTTACAAAATAAAATGAAATATGATGTTCGTCAACTGTGTTACAGAAATTTTCGTTGCACAACATGAAAGTTTTTTTATTTATATAAGTTCTTCTCTAGTTCTTTTTTAATTTTAGAAATGATAATGGCTCAAATGAAAAATTTTATCTAAATTTCTAAATGTTTAAATGTATATTTTTACAGTTTAGGTTAAATTACATTCCTGAATGTTGTTTTTTTCTCCAGCAAATTGCCTTTTTTTTTTTTTTTTTAAATCTAATCCACAATTAATCAATTACTAAATTAGTTGATGATTATTTCAATAATCGATTAATCACAATTAATTTGATTAATCGTTTCAGCCCTAATTAGTACAAAAGGAATACATTTTAATAATTTTGTGACACTCTGAATATTAATATAAAGTGTAGAATGATGGTATGTACCCCTGTCTGCTCAGGTTCACACTGATCAGGAGAGCGGCAAGAGGTTTTTTTACCACCCTCTGACCAGACAGACCACCTGGTCAGACCACCGAGGCCAAACGCCGGCCGGAGACATGGACCTGTCCAGTCCGCTCTCCCCGGCCTCCTCTCAGGTACCACAACTCCTCCCTGATCGGTAACAGCGGACGATTCTGGTGTCTGACCCGGTTCTGCTTCCTCTCAGGGTTCCTGTGAGTGGGAGGAGCTGCTGGACAAAACATCGGGGCGAATCTACTACCACAACCATAAAACAGGAACCACGTCGTGGGCTCTCCCTGACCCAACATCCCCATTATCTCCTGCTGGGTCCACAGGCAGTAGAAACCAGGACAGCATCCCGGTATGAGCCTGAGATTATCCTGGATTACCTTAGTTTAAGATCAGTTAGCATGAATGGTTTAACTTTTAAACAGGGTGTAGTCTGGACTTGGCTTTATAGGGGATGTATTATGCAAAATTTACATTTTGCACATTTTGTGCTTCCATTTTGGGTCTGAACTGCCTCTGGAAAAAAATCCCACACGGCTGTTGTTTGGCAATAAGTTCATGTTTTTGGGAAAATGAGCCACTTCAAATACATTCAGAATGTTACGTCACAAATCAGTAGGCACTGCTTCTCACCTAGCAGCCCTAGCCCATTACCTAGCAACCTCAGCAGAGTTCCGCCTGTCACCTAGCAACCCCAGTGGAGCTCCAGGACATTTGTATGCTCTGTACAATGGCTGCTGGAAAAGACAAGTGTTTTGTTGTTCACTTACCATCCAGAAACCACTTGCTGCATTCTAGTTGGTTGTGCAGGAGGCTCCACTTATGCTTTTCAAAGATGTACAGATGTATAATTGCACATCTGTTTGCAGCCATTTTTATGTGGGATTGTAAAAGTTGAGTTGGCAGGCCTGGCCAGCAGCAGCTTATTTGGATTTAAAGTGACAAGATGTTCCTAAAACAGGTCAATCTGAGCTGATCAGGAGAAAATCTCATTATCTACAAATGCTTTTGTGCAAAAAAAATTTATAAACATGTTTTGTATAGATCACAGATGTTTTTTTTAACCTGTTCAAGGAAGCATAATAGAGCACCTTTAATGATTATTTGTTTGATGTTTGGAAGCCTCCTCTACCAAAGCCCGATTATCCCATGGACAGACACAACAACAATGGAGACTCTGTCTGTACGGTACGGAAGAAACTCAGAGTTTCCCAGTATTCCCTGCCTTTCTCAGGTTTGACCTCCAGTTTGTGTTCCCAGCAGCTCCCGCAGATTCCCAGAGTCCAGCTGGACGGCCAGCAGAAGGAGCAGGAGGTGAGCAGTCACATCACAGGAACATCAAACCTGTCTTCCCTAGAACCTGCTGAGATCAGGTGGTTCTATTGTGTTACAGCAGAGGCTGATGGGTAATGGAGTCCCTGTGGAGGGAGGAGCTGCACAAGTCAGGATCATGAGACATAGTGCCGGTGAAGATGTGAGTGAAACTTGTTGATCCAGAACGGTTCTGAGGCGTTCTCCCCTAACATTCCCGCTGTGTTCCAGATGTTTTCCCCGGGACACAGAAGGATATCGTCGGATCTCACAGATGCTGTTAGGAAGCATTTGCCAGACAGTCCGCAGGTACAGACTCACCTGTCTCAGTTCCCTAACCCTATTAGACCCTCACAGGCCTGTTTATCAATCTTCTGACCCATTTCATCAGATTTTTCTTGACTTGTTTATTCATGTAACGGTTTGTTCAACCATTCATTGACTCATTGACTAAAGCATACATTAATTTCCAGACTAGCCCATGTGTTGACTGACTTCCTGACTTGTTCATTCATCCACCGACTCATTCCATTATTTCCTCCTTCCAGTTTCCTAGTAGGCTCAAGCTGAGGAGGAACCTGTCCAACCACAGCACAGGCAAACCCCAGCACCGTGTAGGTTTTGAGAGGCTGGTGGAAGTTCAAGGCGCTGTTGCTAAATGTATTAACATTTTGTTCTAACATCTCTTTTTTTTTTTTTAACCATTAGGGAACTTTTTGGGCAGCTTAGACGTCCTAGCTCCTCCTGCTGTGTAAACGCAGTATTGCGGCTGTAATCTAAAATATTTTTAACCAAAGACGTTTGACCCAAATTCCTTCTGGAAATTTCCATCTCTGGCAGTAAGACTTTTGCCCAGAAAGTTTCTGAGTGTTATCTCACTAATCCCACTAACCGCTCATCAGTAACCATTCATCCTGTCAGCTAACAGTTCTGAACTGCTGGATTTGTTCTGATGTTGGTTCTACTCTTGGTTCTGGAGGGTTTGTTTGTTTTCTCTAGTCAGGTTCTGTTTCATTCAGCAGTTTGGTCCAAACTGAAGAACAAAAACTACATGTACCATCAGAACTCTGGTTCACCCTGAGAGATCCCTAACATCCAACATGCCACTCACCATCCAACATTTCAATCAACATCCAACATGTCACTCAACATCCAACATGTCACTCAACATCCAACATGTCACTCAACATCCAACATTTCAATCAACATCCAACATGTCGCTCACCATCCAATTTGTCCTTCAACATCCAACATGTCGCTCACCATCCAATTTGTCCTTCAACATCCAACATGTCCTTCAACATCCAACATGTCGCTCACCATCCAATTTGTCCTTCAACATCCAACATGTCGCTCAACATCCAACATTTCAATCAACATTTCCATGACAGTCGCCAGTGTCCAAACCATTGCAGAACATGAAGATTACACCGTTCCAAATTATTATGCAAATTAAATTTAAGTGTCATAAAGATTACATTTTTTGTTGTGCTATTAAATTTATAGATAGTATTGTGTGTCAGGGATCTTTGAATCACTATAATTAATTTCAGAGAGCTGGGTTGATTGTCTGTTGAGTTCAATTAAAGGAAATCTACTTAAGAAGGATGTTCCACATTATTAAGTAGGCCACAGGTTTCAAGCAATATGGGAAAGAAACCTTGGTGTAAATTTTAAATCAGTCAGAGGCTTTGTCCCCTTCAGAGCTGCTTTTCCTCCAGCAGCTGTGAAGACCTGAAGTCTGACACTTTGAAACTCCTACAGAGATTTTCCCTAAAGTCTGAGCTGATTCACAGAAACCTCTCTGTAAGTTAGCTGTTTTCCTTATTCTACTTTTGTTTTGCCTAAAGCAAAACATTTAAATCCTGAAGGCCTTTTTCAATCGCTTTGCCTCAGGCGGCAATAAATCCTACAGCATTCATCTCTAGCACCAACCTAGACTGGTTTTGGCTCACTGTTAAGCTACATTACACTTTTCTAAAGGTGAAGCTCTGATAAATCTTAAGAAGTCTAGAAGTAGCATTAATAAAGTAGATTTGGATCAAATCCTTTGCTTTGAAATTGTTCTAAATTCCTGAATCAGTGGGAAAATGATACCAGAAGGGAGAAAACTGCTGAATGAAGGGACTGAGGTGGATAAAAGCACTCAGGTAGACTCAGGTAGACTCTCACTCTCCACTCCCATGTTTACCAAGGAGTCGCATTTCAAAGCTGACCTGAGAAACATGAGAACTCACCTCTTTCTCTCTGTCTCTTCAGTGCCATCTGCTGGAAAAGGCAGGAATTGTTAATAAGACCAAGTTAGTGGATCATGGGAAAAAGATGAGGTGAGATCCAGAAACTTCAGTCCTGCCTCAGTTTGACTGACTGTGTACGGGAATTTATTTGAGTGATGTTTGAACTCAGAGATGATTGTTTTCCATATTTGATGTTTCTGTTGAACAGGAAGAACTGGACTCAGTCCTGGACAGTCCTTCATGGTGGGATTCTTACTTTTCACAAAGATCCCAAATCTGCCCCAACTGGAAACACCGTAAGAACCATCCTGACAGTTCTGATCCATCCAACCTTTCTTATAACTTCTCTGTATGCAACTTGATCGCATAAGTCTGGACCATAAGTTCTGGAGGCTTTATTAAGGTTGTTTGGAGTTTTCCTTAGACTTTATTAGGCCATTTTCAGTCCAGCAATGCCTCATTTAAATTGAGGAGCATGGGTCAATCGGATTGCCATTTTGTGCGCCATTTTGTCTGTTTCCATTGTAAAATTGGCCCATTCAACCAACTTGTACCCCACCATTAAGTTGTAGGACCATAAGACAATGTTATGGTACGGTTAGGGTGGATGTACTGGCGTCACACAACAAAATTCAATGATTGGGGGACAGAAAAATGTCACTGCTTGACTCACATTTGCTGTACTAGAATGACGCAGTGTTAGGTGTTTGGGTTTATAACCCCACCTACTCAGTGAGCGTCCAACTGGCGGTGACATACCAGTCAGTGGAAATGGGGCATAACTAACAATCACACGTGGCTTTAGCTCTCGGACAATCAAGGAAAAGTACAAAAAAACAAAGCTAAAATCTAATCTTGCCTTTAACAAACAGAACCATGTAAAGATTGGACTTAGCATCTGAGATTTGCGTCATTCTTTAATCATATGAAAGTTAGACGTCAAGCTTAGACTTTATTAGACTAAGATTTGGGAACTATTATTTACATGAATGTCCCATTTGTCTAAACTAAGCGTCTTAAACTAAAAAAACGAAACTGGATCTGGGTTGTAGCCAAAGTCAGAAGAAGAACTCTACAAGGACTTTCAGGAACCTGGAGAACTGATCCAGATCAGATAAAATGATTTGGAAGATGAGTTTCTTCCATTACAGTTTTAGTGCCAACCAGATGCAGATATTCCATCAGGCTGATCCAACCAAGCAATCCAGAGGACTGAATACAAGCAGAGGTGATAGGTTTAGTGATAATCAGGTGGATTTCTGCTTTTCTCTCAGAACAAAGCATCGCAGATTGTTCCAGAGTACACTGTGGACCTGAAAGGAGCGTCGGTCCAATGGGCCGCCAAAGACAAGTCCTCCAAAAAGTTTGTTCTGGAGGTGAGGCCACAGCATCACCTCTGTTGCCACGGTTACAGATCAATGGGCTGGGGGTAACTGTGTCATGCGTTTGTTTATGCAGCTGAAGACTCGTCAGGGCTGCGAGTATCTGATCCAGTACGACACGGAGAGCATCATCTCGGACTGGTACAAAGTCATCCAGGAAACCATCCAGCAGCTGACGCCTCATCAGCTGGTACAGCAACACACCCCACAGCCAAACTCACTCATCCTGTAGGCAGACCAGCTCCACCTTAAAGTCAGTTCTAGTTTTATTGGATCTGCCAGCAGCTTCTGGTACCGTTCATGATGCCTCGTTGGACCACTTAGAAGAACAGGCTGGGATCTCTATGTGGTTTTAAGAGCCTCACCTCGTCTTGATCCAACCGGGGATTTTACAGCTTTCGTTACCTGTGGTGTTCCTCAAGAGCCCACACTTGGACCTGTCCTTTTCTTTTTCTCTGTACTTTTCTTTGGCTTCATCATTCGGGTGTGCAGCTGTTTGTTCTAAGCTGAATCTCACTGCGATTCTTGGCCCGTTTTAAGCCATTTTTCCAGTTGTGCAACTCGTTTTGATCAGATTTGGAATTAATTGTATATTGTACATCAAGTTTTATACAGGTCATTACAGGGGGTAACAAGAAGAAATTAAAGGCTCTCACACATTTGTGTTTACTGAAAATATCATGTAGAGTGCAAAGTTTTATCGTTATACTGATGATACACTGATGTATCTTCCTGATAAAGTTCCAATCCATTGTACCATCATTACGTTAGAGCTGCAGAACTAAGTAACTCCACTCCTGTGGCTCGTGCATTAATTTTACTTTTTGCTCTGCAACTTCTTTCAGGAACCGGAGCATCTAAGCGATGATGAGGACGACTCAGACAGAGAGGACAGGAAGAGGGGATGTGAGTCTTCCTGAAACTATCCATTATGTTGAAGTAAAACCAGCTGCTGGATATAATTCAGTTATGGTGGTTCCTTCAAAATAAAAGATTCTTTGTGTAGCTGGCAGTTTCTCCCAAAGTTGAATCTCATGTAATTTTCTCCTGTGGTTTTTTTTCAGCCACCAGGAGTAATTCAGGACCAGACTCAGAGCAGAGCCGGATCCGGAGCAAACTGAGACGCTTCCTGCAGAGGAGACCGACGCTGCAGAGCGTCAAAGAGAAGGGCTACATCCGAGGTACGGAACGGACCAGAACATCGACCCAGTTATGATCAGTTCAACAGGAACATCAGGGAACTTATTATTCTTCCAGTTATATTCTTATGCTTTCTGGACTTCTGATGAAAACATCAGGAAGCTTCAAGATTTTTCCTGGTCCTGTCGCTCTTCATTTTAGTGTTAAAATACAATAAACATTTATGTTAATGCATTTGATTTATGAAATGTTTATTTCTCGTTCTGAATGAGTGATTTTCTCCTGCAGACAACGTGTTCGGCTGCCACCTGGATGTTCTCTGTCACAGGGAAAACTCCACTATTCCCAAGTTTGTGGAGAAATGCATCAAAACGGTGGAGAGGAGAGGTGATTAATTATTAACAAAAATTAAAATATTCCCTCTTGGATTGTAAAATTTTAGAGTTTTAGAAATCTGTTACCTTCCCAACCTGATCACAACTGTTTCCCTACAGTTAAAAATAACCAATTCAGCTATAATCAGTGTGGAAATCTAGAATCAATATAAGTAATTTCATGATTGTTTTTCTTAATAGTTCATCAAATTATTTTTCTACCAACTGAAACACATAAAATTCAGCAGCTTGTCAAATTATCTGGGTGAAATCTTAACAGAAGATATTAAATAAAATTTTTAAATAAATAGATAATAATAATAATATAATTACCTCAAATTTAAAATAATAATAATAATAATAATAGTAATATGATAATGACAACATGGAATAAAATTTACCTGAAATTACAACAAAAAACCACCAAAGGGAGCCAGAGAAGTCCAAGCTGAGACCCTTCAAACATCCTAACTCAGGAAATCTGTCAGAAAGCTGAAGTTTGTTCTGAAAAACAGCATCAAAACTGGATCCAGTTGCCATAGGTTGGTCCAGGTGGGGACGAGTGTCCCCTGATTGGTGAATATTTCTGTTTTCAGACAGGTAAAGATTAGGAAACTTTTACTTCCTGTTGTACCAGGATTTGATATCAGCAATTCAATCGGGAGGATTTTGCTTAAGCAGAATGTGTTTTTGTTCTGACCTTTGACCTCGACTTGTTCTCTGTCTCCTCAACATTCCCGTTCCTTCAGGTCTGGATGTTGATGGGATCTACAGAGTGAGCGGGAACCTGGCTGTGATTCAGAGACTCCGACATAAAGCCGATCACGGTAACTAGAATCCTGCTGCTTATGTCTCAGGGATCCATCAGGCTGGGACAGAACCAATAAACCCAGTTTAAACTGGGGTCCAGACCAGAACAAATATGGAGAATGGTCTGCAGGAGAACTTGATGATGCATCAACAGTACCAGGAGTTAAAGTCCAGAAGAAGCTTGAGAACGTAATTGGAGGTTGTCCATCTAACTCTGTGGTTCTGTGTCTCTGCAGAGGAACATTTGGACCTGGAGGATGGACAGTGGGAGGAAATCCACGTGATCACTGGAGCACTGAAGCTCTTCTTTAGGGAGCTTCCAGAACCGTTGTTCCCCTTCTGCTCCTTTGACAAGTTCATCGCCACAATCCGTTAGTTCACGCACACACACACACACACCAGACCACAATCCCAACCAGCCTCCTCATCTATGGATGTTTGGATTTGTTAATGATCTCATAATTAACTGATAAATATGAGAAAGAACTCATTGAGCTTTATGTTTTACCACACACTGCTTTTTCTGAGAATGTTGCTGATTTGGTAGATTTTTTTCTTATTCTTTTCAGTAACCGAACTCTTCATGTTTCCACAATGAAAACTGAAAAAGACCCAGCTTTAAAAATTAGTTTGTAGTTTTACCTTATAAGCTGATAGTGCTTGATGAACAAACAGTGTCTGATTGTGTCGGATGAGTCCAAACGAACCTCTGGATCCATCTTTGTGTCTGTGCAGAACTTTCTGACTACAGCCAGAGGGTTTCTTACACGAAGGACCTGGTCCGCTCTCTGCCGCTGCCGAACTACGATACAATGAAGCTGCTTTTCAAACACCTGCGCAGGTCAGCCCAACCGCTCTGAAGCAGAACCAGAACCAGAACTCCTCCGGTTCTTACCTCCATCTCTGTGTGTTTCAGGGTCATCGACCACAAAGACTCCAACAGGATGTCGGTTCAGAGCGTCGCCATCGTGTTTGGGCCCACGCTGCTCCGGCCGCAGATAGAGTCCGCCAACATGACAGTCCACATGGTCTTCCAGAGCCAGATCGTCGAGCTCATGCTCAACCAATTCAATGAGATCTTCGCTGAGACGTAGAGGGAGGTCCTCTGTCACCTTCCAGAACCTTCTGAGCAACATGTGCTGAACTGCACAACAATGTCTCAAAACCTGTAGGACCTCAAGCGAATATTCTCTACTAGGGAGAGCCTAAAACCAACAGGACTAAAACCACCAAAAACTCTGGTTCTGATACTTCTGAAAGAGGTTTCTGTTGAAGAACCAAACCAACTGGACCAAGAGTCACCTGAACCGCTAAAGAGACATCACAGACTGATTCTATTTGAGACTCTAGCTTGGAAACGTCCTGGAAACAGCACACCTGAGAGAAACCTCTAAAACTTTCTGAGGAATATCTGTCGAACTGCCTAGAATCCCCTTGTAGAACCAAAATCCAAACAGTAGAAGCTGGAATGTAGAACCTGAGTTGCATTGGAACCTGCTCTAAAGTTACTGGGATCCTTCCAGAACCTCCATGTTGCATTGACCCAAGTTAACAAAGAACTTGATTGCTTCAGAAATGCACCAGTAGCAGATGGCTGTTTTTTACAGCATGAAGCTCATACTGAAGATCCGCTTCGTCAGGAGGAAGTTCTACACTTTAATGCGAGTTTAATGTACGTAGAGGCCAATAATAGCATGAAGATCAAGTGGAAAATCTGAGCATCTATATCTGGAATTTTTAAATTCCAATTGGATCAGTCAGTTCAAATCATTCCCTGACGTCAGCATCAGGTTTCTGTTTATCGGGATTCACCGTGTTAAACAGCAAATCGGTTCAAATTTAATTTCTAAAATGTTTTTTTCATAAAGAATTGTCATTATTCTTCTGGTTTCAAAGGAATCATTTGATCATTTTCAGCGTTTCAACATATCCTGAATTTGGGAGTGGAAACATTTAGCTCTTAAAAAGAGACAGAGGCTTCATGAAAGGTTGATAAATCTGAGGATGGTGTTCTGAAAGTTCAGTGGCTCCTAGATGCTTCCCTGAGGGACTCCCGAAAGTTCAGAGAACTACTTTAAATGGGTGGAGTCTTCCAGGAACATTTCTGCTGTAATGAGTTTTGTTATGGATCTGCTGCACATTCGCTCTTTGTTTTATACTGTTTAAATGTATTAGAGACACAGAACAAGGTAAACACAGAATATGCAGAGTTTCTGTAAATAAAAGGGAATTTTACTGAGTTTTATTAGAAATAAAAGTCATTATTAAACCAGGAATGGTGGTTGTGTCCAATTTTAAAGAGGTTTTGGATTCCTTTAAAGATCCATAAAATTTCACTTAATTTTAATAATAAATACAAACATTGAACATGACAATGATGAATGTAGAGTCTTCTTCTCCACATATCAAATCACAGAAAATCAATTCATTTGAGCAGAATCAGGTTTTCCCGTCAGTTCTCTGTGCTGTACTTCTTTTCAACCACCAGATGGCAGCAAAGACCACAGCAGTGGAAAACAAGCGTCGCCATGGAGACGTTTTGTTGATTCCAAGCTTGAACTCAACTGAACGCGGAGGAACTGCTCCAGGATCAGTTCACTGTTCTGTTTCAAAGTCTTTCATAACTTCTGAATCGACCCGCTTCTGTGAACCGACAGGTTCTGATTCGACCCAGTTCTGGTCAGATCAGCTAAACCCTGATCCCTGATTTGGAGCTTGCACATGCGTACTAGCATCCTCTTCAAGTTGGGAATTTGACCGTCTCTCTGCTGAGAGCGTTTTTTAAGGTACGTTTTCATTTTTCAGTCCTTTCCGCATTGATTCACTTCTTCTTCTTCTTTCATGTCTCTAAATATTAAGGAAGAAAATTGTTATAACAACAAAAAAAAAAGCTTAAAAACATCTCAGGTGAAACTAATCATCTTTTTCTGGTCGATGAAATCATAATAGATATCCTAATTCATTGGATATGATTGTACTTAACAAATTAACAAGCAATTACAGTAAATGTGAGCTGTGATGTAATACACGCTGTTTATTGTTACTATATATACATTTATACTGTTTTACATGATGACTTTTTGCTTATTCAATGCTTGAATAAGCATTAATTTAATAACAGTTAATTGATCTTATCAGTTTTGCATGAACTTCACTGTAATAGATAAAATAATAAACAATAATGTAATTTTTATTTCATTTTAAATTCCTGATATATTTACAGGAATTAAATGCTTTAAAGCATAAAATGTGGTCGTCCATCCGCTGAACTTTCCTGTGTTTTCACATTACTTTCTACCTGAACTAATGGAGCTCCTGTATGTCCAGGTGTAGTGATGTCACAGCGTGACATCATTGATTTTTCTGCGCTGGAGAAGGAGCTCAAGGCGGCGGTGGAGTCTGAGAGAAAATATCAGCGGGAAAACCAAGCGAAGCTGAGAGCCGTGAGCCAGGGAGTGGATTACGATCAGTTCAGGTGGATCGTCAGGAAGTTTTAGGTCTGGCAGGGAAGATCCAGGAGGGTCTGAGGCAGGCTATCAGCAGGAATATGAAGAGTTTCTGATTTCTTAAAGATTCATGGGTCAGTTTACTCTCCTGGAAGGTTGATGGATCCCTGGAAGTATTCCTGGAATCACTTCCTAAATCTTTTCCGAGAGTTTAATACTGAGCTTCAAGAGTCTTTAAAACATCCCAGTGTTCTTTAATATAACATGACATTTATTTAAATGAAGAGTTTTATCTGAAATATTCCAGGATGTAAGAAAAACATTTACATTTCTATTGAGGGCTCATTGGAATGCTTTATGAGAATATATGAGAAAGTTCCATGTTGTCCTGGAATTTTTACAGTCATAAGCAGGATAATTTTCCAAATATTTAGTTGCAGAGCTCCTCTTTGAAAGTAACGGTAATGTCTCCTGGATCTTCCAAACTGTAGTAATTTGTACATTTATGGCCTTTCCAGGTTAATGACGTTAGTTTCTTTTCCTCAGAGGTCTGGTTCTGACCTCTCACCTGAAGCCTCTGGACAAGAAGGACAGAGACGGAGTTCCACGGAAACAACCGTGGAACCCTGTAGCTCCTGGAAACACGTGATGGACCATCACTCCAGGCGGCACGGCCCAATCTCCATCCGCTATAAACTCTGTGGTGTGATCCTGCTGTTTGTTCATTTGGGTGTATGAAAAGTTTAGCTTCAGAAGTTTTATTTTAAACTGGAGTTCTTGGTGTTTATTCAACACCAAGAACTCCAGATGTAAGCTCACATGTTTCTAATAAACGTCTCATTTTAAAATCCCTGCAGTTCTTCAGGCGTTTTTTTGAAGGTTTCACAGAGTTCTTCTGGATATTTCCATGCAGAGTAAGCCAGTAGGGGGCACTGCAGCAGTCACTTCTGGTGTTTGGTGTTCCTCCGTGATTAAAGCAACTTCAGTTTAACTCTAAGGCTCTCAGAATCTTTGAGAAAGTCAGGTGTCAGGAATCTCTGAGGGCAGTTGGGTAACTGAAGTGATTCTGGTGTTGCTTAGGACATAAGAGTAGCTAAGCGGGTTAAGGTGCCTCTGAGAGGCCTGTGGGTATCTCTCAGGGGTGTTGGGTATCTCTCCAATTTGGTTCAGGTAACTCACAGAAAGTTTCAGGTAATTTGGGAGAGGGTGTTTCTCAAAAGGATTTGCGTTTCAGGTGTCTTTTAGGGAAGTTCTGGTTTCTTTTAGAGCGATTCAGGTCTTCAGTCTAATGGGACTACGTGTATCTGAAGGGGTTATACCTCCTTCATCTTTAAGGCTTTTTTTTAAAGGGGTTCATGTATCGCAAAGGAGGCTTTAAATATCTCTGAGGGTGATTAGAGGAAGTGAATGGAAAGAAAGTCTCCTTGATGCTTCTGATGACCCAATTTGTTTCTTTGAGTTGATGAGGAACAGGAAGTGGTTTAAACTGAGCAGGTTCACATCGAGCGCTAGAAACACAGGGAGGAGCACTCACTCTGACCAATTTCTGCAAGCTCATATTGGTGCTTTGGGTCTTTCTGGTTGCTGTGAGGAGTGAGTGTTCTGTCTAACAGAGAGGATCTTTGGCTGCAGCAGTAGAGGAAACTTGGAGCTGCAGAGTGAAGTTTGTCAGAAACAGGAGGATCTTCATCACTTCATCACTCTGTTTCTCTCTGGCTTCTGGTGAGTCTCCGATCAATTATAGCTTCAAAAATAACAGAAGATCTGGCAAAAAGCCACAACCCCCTTCTGGTTCTGTTGGACTCTGTAAAGATAATTGTATGTTGAGTTAGAAACAGTGACGGCAGATGAGATTATTTTTGACAAATGTAACTTATTCTGCAGGAAAGTTACTTGTATTTGTGTAAGAAGCCTAAATAACCCATTTTAAACTTAGATCACCTTTTGAAGAGCTAAAATAAGTCTTAAAATGAAGTAAATGAGGTGGAAGAGTGTTGCCGCATATGGACGTCAGACTTGGTTCTCAGATAGACTTCTGGGTGAAGTAGTTCCTGAATGTGGTCAAATCAGCAGCTCGCGTTCCTCAAACAGAAACAGACTTAACCAACACTGGTAATGGAGGCTGTCTAATGATCAGCTGGTTCTGCTGGTCCCCCCCACTCTGAGGCTTTAAACCCAGCTGGACTTTTCCAGCACCCACTGAGCTGTGGTTCTGAGTGGGTTCAGTCTGTCTCTGTCTCCCTGCAGATCAAACCAGTTGATTTCTGTGGACTATCAATTCTGGGGTCATGAAGGACCAAAACTATAAGGACGAGGTCACGAAGATTCTGGAGGAAGCTCCAGGCGCCAGGAAAGCTCTGCAGGAAAACTATCAAAACCTGCTCAATGTGGCCGATTACTGCTACAACACCTACACCCAGGTTGGTACCGTTACTGCCACCATTAAAGCTCCAGGACATCTAAATACCACCTGCTGAAACCAACTGATCATAACCTCACTGGTCATTTGTATAGCTGTCTTACAGCTGTACAAATTGTTTTAGAGACTCTGCAGACTATGAACATGTGCTATTAGAGCAGGTTTTCCTGAGCTTTCAAACATTGCAAATTGCATTTGTAATAATTTTGCTTAGTGAGCATAATTCCAAACACATTTTGGAACCAAACTGAAGAATAATTCAAAGTAATGCTTGTTGTCTTCAGATCCCAGTTTTTCTCATATAAACGTTTATTCTATTAATCTTTTTCCTCTGTCTTAAATTACAATCACATTCTGCTACAAATTTAGCACATTTTTCGTTTCAGTTTGTGTAAGAATTTATAGCGGCATTATCTTTCATGATAAATGTCTCAAGTAATTTTGCCCAGAGTTTTATTATTGGATTTTCTTTTTTTTGGGGTTGTATGATTTCTTTTCTTTTTTTTTTGGCTCACACATCTTTTTAAATGCCATTGTGTGTTCTTTTTGTGTTCTAAGCCAAGCTAATTTGTATCTTAGTTTTGAACAATGATGAACAAAGCTAACACTTTAGTCTTTGTGTTAAGCTAGGCTAACAGTTTTCTTTGCTTTCAGTCTTTGTGTTAATATAGGCTAATTGTTTTTAGTTTTCAGTCTTTGCGTTATACTAGTTTCTTTTGTTCCTTTTCTTTCAGACTTTGTTTTTATTATTGTTCTAAGTTGAGTAAACTCTTCACTTTGTTTTTAGTTTTTTGTGCTAAGCTAAACTAATATTTCTCTGCTGTTTCTAACAGTCAGGTGAAAACAGCAAGAAGGCATTGGAGGAAACTAAAAACTTTGCCACCCAGTCATTAGCCAGTGTTGCATATCAGATCAGCACTCTGGCTAACAGCGTCATGAGTCTGCTAGACGCTCAGACCAATCAGCTTCGCCAGATGGAGTCCTCCATAAATCTGATTGGTCAGGTGAGTATAGCCCTCTCAATTAAAACACATTATATTTTTTAATAGTCTCAGGTGTTGATGGAATATTTTATCATGTAATTATTTTGTATAGTTTATAAAAGGTGTGGACCGGTAAATTAAACATATTTAGAGATATTCTTACAAATTAGACATTTTGAAAATGTATTAAACATTTACAGAAGAGATTATATATTATTGTGAAATGTTCTCACTAAGTGCATCAGTAGAAGGATTCTGTTCCTCCAGTTGGACTGATTGAAGTTGGAATGAGGTTGAGGGTCCTCCCAGTCATCAGGCTGTTTACAGGGACAGCCTGAGCAACCAGGGTCTGAATGGATGGATGGATGAATGGAGTCTCTGTTTGCAGCTTCCTTATTGTTTTCTGATCTGCTCAAAGCTCTGCTGTGATTTAAGGAGCTGTCCAGAAGCATCCATGATCCAAACCAGGACCACTCTGTGAATGATGATGTTAAACATCAGGGGGTGCTTTGGAAAGAAGATCAATGAATGGTGGGGGGGGGACCCTCTGACGATGTTTTCTTCTCAGAAGTTCACATAAATCCGATCATTTTCTTTTTGTTGTCCTGAGATTTTGGTCTACAACACCCAGCTGGGTCTTTCTGATGAATGTTTATCTTAAACCTAAAATTTAGTCTCTTGTTCAGACTCTTAGCAAAATATTTTCCTGACTGGCATCTTCACTCTTTAAATTATTTTTATGACCTTTTTAAAGATAAATCTGAAAAATGTGTTGCCTTCTGTCATTAGTTCATGTTAGGAAACAACATTACGCATAAGCTGAGGCTCAGCCCTGAGGTTAGGTCACAAGGTTGGCCAACAGACAAGTTTCGAGGTAGCTACCCTGGTTACTCTAGTCTTGGTATCAATGTTCCTGTGGTCCAATTCAGTGAATGGCTGTTAGTCTGAACCCCCTACCCCTACCAGGAGGCAAATTTGACATCTGACATCTAACATGGGACAAAGCCCTGCATCAAGCCACTTCCTGGATCACCGGAGTACTTCCTGTTGGGTTAGTGGTGACTCCCTTCCAGGACTGCTAACATCTAGGATGATGTCATGATCTTGACTGGGATGGACAAATGTGTTGTCATTAATTGTCTGATAAAATACCAGCTGATCAGAGGGAAGGTATCTTTTGCTGTGACCTCTTTTGTAACTGCTTCCTTAAAACGAAGGTCAGACTAAACTTCCTGATGAAGTTTGATCACTTCAGCTTTTCAAATTTGTGTCTGCGTTTAGCCAAACTTTGAAGGAAAAGTTCAATAGTACCAGAAGTAACTGCTCTCGAGACTCTCTCTAGTTATGGTTGTAGTTCAGAATATTTTCACACTCTTTCATTGTTTTTCCACAGACCATAGAAATGCATAAAGAGAAAGTTGCACGGAGGGAAATTGGTGTCTTCACGGCAGTCAGACGAGTTCCTCGCAACCATAAAATCATCCCTCCAACTGGCACGCAGCCCCGCCCATCGTACAGCCGCCGACCAATCAACTACCAGCAGCTAGACGAGATTGGCCACGGCATAAAGGTAGCACTCACCTTCACAGTTTAATGTTTTTATTTGACCGTTGATAGCTCTTCTAGAGTAGCTCAGCTTAAATCTTGTCTTGGATGAAAAGCTATATAGCAAGAGGGTTAGTCCAGTTTAGGCTGGTTGATGGGAGTCAGCATTCTGCGTTAAAAGACACACAAAGCAACATTTACACCCAAAAAGAAGCAGCTGAGAGCAGAAGTGAAGCCTTGTTAGCTGCAAACGGCAAGCTAACAGGAAGTCTCTTCTGCACAGAACCACAGAAGCAGAATTAATGCTGCAAAAAGTTCCCTTTTCAGACTCCGAGTGACACTACTTCTCTGTACAGATTTATTAAGAAACAGCGTCAAAACAACACAGCAGCAAAACTGACACAGCTTAAACATCCCAGTAAAGATCCATCTGTAAGTTTTCTTCCAGTGGTCCTGAGTAAAAACAGTTTTCACAAAAATAAGCCAAGAAAAAATTGCATCAGTTGAACAATATTTTCTCAAGGAGATTGTCTGAAAGACCTGACCCAGGACCTTTGGTGGCTTTTCTTTACGTTTCAGTTCAGTTCCAAAACTTTGAAACCAACCATTCAGGAGTGGCATTGTCACCGCATCATTATTCTGCTACTAATTTTGAGCTATTTACCTTAGCCTTAAAACTTTGCTTTGCCTAGTTCTAGGCAAAGTTTCTCAATTTTAATCAGAGAAGAAAGAAACCAGCAAAAGAAGACATTACAAAATATTTTAAAACTCAAATTAGACTTATTTTAAATATTCTTTAATTTTTCTTTTAACAGTTTAACAGTTAAGATCAAAATTTTAATCTAAGCTTCTATATTGGATTGTGCGAGTGACACTGGAAAAACACAACATGTTATTAATTCCTTTTCACTTCCTTTTAGTGCAAAAATCTTACTGCACTAAATGGAAGTGCAATTATTGCACAAAATATCCTTTCAGAAAGATATTCTGGATTTTTAAAGGCAATAATTCCTTAACATTGATTAACTAGTATTAGTTCTGCTGACTGATTATTTCACTTGCAACATTGGAAAAATGTTGTGTACTAAGTTGAGAGAGGCTGAGTTTTAAAGATGGATGAATTTTCTTTGCATTTCACAACAAAAAAAGACAAAGCTCTTAACTAAAATTCCCCCACCCCAAATCTCCAACCCCCCACTCACACACACACACGCACGCACACGCACACACGCATACACACACACACACATGCGTGGTTGTGTATCTTCATGAGCGCTCAATAAACCCCCTGCTCTTTGAGGACACCGACCTGGACTCTAACTAACTCTGATTAATTTAGCAGAAAAACACACTCAGACAGCCCTGTTAGCACCAACATCCACCTCTACACAGTGTCTGTCCCTGTGATGTCCACGGGGTCTGAATGTCCCGCTGGACCTCACAGAAACAGACAGACACACGCACCCACACACACACACCTTGAGCTGGGGCTCTTTGTTGGCCGTGGGAAAATGTTTGGAGAGACTAATTAGAGCTGCTGAAAGCTAAGGGCTCCATTCATGTTCACCCTGCTCTGTGTTTGCCCCCTTGTCCCTGCAGGTCTCTGGGAAACAGCCGGAGAAAACGGGAACAATCCGGAAACACGGAGCCTCCGTCAGGTCTACTTCTCCTCCTTTGCTGAGCTTCTATACTCAGCAGTTTCTGGTTTTCGCAGCAAAGACTCACACAAGAAGTCTGACTGCAGTTTCATGTGTGTCTGTTTCAGGTCCAACAAAGCTCCTGAGCCAGTTCAGTGCCCAGTGGCTCCCCCTGCTGGAGGGTAAGAGCCAGGTTCATGTCTCAGCCTGATGAGGCATGTGTGGCTGAGAAAATTGTTTCACTTAATTTTTCATTTCAATACTAATAAACCTCCTTTAGTATGTGAAACAAAATAATTACCATAAATCATACAGACTGTTCCAAAAAATAAGTCTTATCTTTTGGTGATGATGCTGATTTTTCTTCAAATATAAAGATGATTGGAGGTCGGCAAGTTTTTTTTATTTATTTTTTTCTAATAATTAAATTTGATAGTGTAACTTTCTCAGAAATTGCAGTCAAATAATATAAATTAAAATGGCATAGAAATATTTTAATAAAAACATGCTTTCTGAGTAATTCATAACCATTGTATCCATCTTTAGGTCTAAGACCAAAATTTAATTTCAACATGTAAGAGAGAGATTTTTTTTTTCCCCTTCATATTTTTAAGATCTTCAGGCAAAATTTTGATTTTTTGGGTTTGAAACTGAAAGTTCATTTGAAGTCTATGTAGAAGATACCTACAATTTGGGATGTTAGGATGAAGAAAATCAATGAAAACATACATGTTTTATTGAGTTATTAGAGCAAAATTGCCATTAATATAAAGAAATAAGTATGAACCAATCAGTGATCCTTGAGGTATTCCACAAGTTATATTTCATCACCTTCCTGGCCCAAAGTCAATGTTTTTTTTGTTTTTTTTGTTTTGCCAAAAAGAGATGGTGATTTTATTGACGAAATCACATTAGACAAAATAAATAAATAAAAACTTCTTATGCTGTTATTCATTTCTAAATGCAGTCTTCCCTGATGTCAGTTTCCATCTGGTAACTATGATTGATGACTGATCCTTTAATCAGTCATCATTTTCATCTGACTCAGTTATTTAATCAACATTATTTTCCCTCTCAGGTCCAGCTTTGGGAAACCTGTAGCTCCGCCCACCATCCCCACCACTGCCCAGGCTCCACCTGACAGTGACATCCTCACCAGTTTGCTGGATGAAGCGCCACTTCCTCCTCCTCTCCCTGACAACGCTTCGCCTCAGAGTGGGGACGTCATCTCCGGCCTGCCCCCTCCTCCTCCGCCTCCTGATTCCTCAGGACTGATGGTGGCTCCAACGGCTCCTCCTCCTCCTCCTCCTCCTGGCTCCTCAGGGGTTGTGATCAATAAAAGCGCTCCGCCTCCTCCTCCACCACCTCCTCCACCTCCTTCTTCTGGGGTTGTGATCAATAACAACGCTCCTGGTCCTCCTCCAATTGCACCGCTCACCCTAGAAACAGGTAATAAAATCAGAGTGTGTTCCAACGACAAACTGAATCATCAAAGCCAAAATTTAAATATAAAAACAAGCCATGTTATGTCAAACAAACACAATAGGGATTTCTGTTGTATTTTATTTATTTTTTATCAGACGTCATAATTGTTTTTTTTTCACCTGGCCATTTCTCCATTCCTGTTAAAATAATGTTTCCACCATGTTGGTATTTTATTAAATGTCATATTTTAAAAGTAGATATTTAATTAGCTAGCTAAATATTTGAATTACAATGTAAATGGTTATCTCACAACTAAATCTTTTGTTTAGAAACTAACTATTTTACACTGAGATAAATATTTAGTTAGCAAGCTAAACATTAAACTTCAAACTAAATAATTAGCTCCAGAAAGACATTAAAAAAATTATTTTTTTGCCAAATACACAAACTAATTTCTCCACTCTTACAGTGACTAGAGACCTTTACAGATTTCAGTGTGTGAGGCCTAAAGTCTTGGTGTTTCTGACAAAAGAGTGGTGCTGTGGGCTCTCCACCAGTTACCATAGCAACCAGTGGCTCACTCTAACAATTCAACACTTACTACCTATTATCACTAATTTTACTTTAATTTACGTTTGTGTTTTATGTATTCAGTACTTTGACGCCCCCTGCAGGTTTAAATATTGTTTTATTCAAATTAATTAAATCTCAAAATAATCAGGGTTTTGCATTGCACTTGTACCAATTTCAGTATTAGAAATGAATGCTAATATTACTCTCAAGTAATTGCTCTCAAGTAATTGAGAGTAATAAATTTAATTATTCTAAAATAAATTATTCTAATCCTGATTTTATCAATTTAGTTATGATTTTATGAAATTACTGAGCATCTTCATCTGATCTGAGTTGATTTTTGTCTTTGTGGATGAAACAAAAAGAAGTCCTGGTCAGTGTGTGACATCACAATGACATCATCTCTATTGTCTTTCCTCAGTGGTGGAGGAGAACAGCCTGCCGCCTCCTTCTCCTCCCCCTCCCTCTGATAATGATGCCTTCCCGCCATTACCCAATGACGGCTCAGATTTCCTGGCCCCGCCCCCACCGCCTCCACCTCCCCAGGAAGGAGACGGTAATACCTTTTTTTAGTTGTATCATTTTTTGTTTAATTTTTGGGTCCTTTACAAGGACCCAAAATCAGACAGGAAGTGGGGAAGACATTCAGCAAAGGTCCCAAAGTGGGGAATCGAACCCCCGACTCGTCATTCCTAAGTTGTTTCACTTTCTGCTTCTTCTCTACTGCTTGTTTGCAGTTTTTACTTCTTCTGTGGTGTTTTTCAGCGACCCTCACATCTCGGAGGAGTCGCCGCCGGCGCTCGCCTCCGACCACTCGCTCTGTCTCTCTGAGGGTCCGCTCAGGCCCAGCCTCTCGCTACCGCTACACTCGCTCTCTCTTCTTGCCTGCAGTCCAGTCATGTAAGCTGCTGCCGTCCAATAAGAACTCAGGAGAGGCTGACGATGGTTCAGTGATTAGTTTTAGGATCTTGCGTTTGTACATATATAACCCAGTTATAGTTCTCAATGGTGTTGGGTTAAATCCCAGTTGGAGTTACATTTTAGGAAAATGCCCGTCGTGTGACCCATGGCCCATCTGAACTGTGGATGTTCAGATGTTTATGAATGGTCCAGATACTGATTAAAACTTCAGATGTCGGTGAACAGTTCAGAATGTTCGGATACTAATGAACAGTTCAGGGTGGTCAATTATTAATGAACAGTTTAGAACATTCAGATGTGGATGAACAGTACAGAATGTTCAGAATTTGAACAGTTCCCATGGTTCAGATGCCAATGAACAGTTCAGACTGATGTTCATATGTGATGAACAGTTTATAATGTTCAGATGTTAATGAGCACTTCCTAAGGTTCAGATCTGAATGAACAGTTCAGAATGTTCAGATGTTGGTGAACAGTTTAGAATATCCATATGAACAGTTCATGTCGGTTTCAGGCCAGATGTTGGCTCCTGGTTCTCTAAACTGACTCGGCTTCTCTCTGTCTGTCAGTCAGGATTCCCCCTCCTCCTTCCTACCCTCCCCCTCACGCCCCTCCAGAGCCCACCGCCTCTTCATCCTCCTCTTCCTCTTCCCCCTTCCCCCTGCTCTCTCGTTCTTCCTCCGCCTCCCCTCGGCTCTGCTTACCTGCTCGTCTTGAACACCTGGGTAAGGAACCAGTAGTGGTACTGCTGTAGATGTAGCACAGCTAACTATAGAAGAGCATTGTGTAGCAGTGCTACTCATCTCTAAGTGTGTAGTACAAACGTAGTACACACAGATATGTAGCACAGCGCTGCTCTGTTGATGGTTCCTGTACTCTCATAGATCTTCAGATCTTAGCCCCGCCCCCTCCTCTTTCATTGGATGATATTGGAGAATTTGATGACATCATGCCGCCCCTTCCTCCTCCAGTGGACTATGACATCAATGCTCCCCCAGACTACCTGGAGAAAGGTGCCACCACCCGCCCCACCATGGTGCTGCACTATTACAGTGAGATGTTACTTATGATGCACTTCCTCTTTTTGTCCTAGTGGTGGCGCTGTATACTTACGAGGCCTCCAAGCCTGACGACCTCCCTCTAACTGAGGGGGACATCATCTACGTGATGCGTCGCCATGATGATGGCTGGTGTGAGGGCGTCTGTAATGGCCGTGAGGGCTTCTTCCCGAAAAACTACGTCCAGGCATGTGACTAGATGAAGCCACGCCCCTTTTCTGTTGCTATGGAGATGCTTATTTTTCTGTTTTACTCATCAAAGCAAGTTATAGAGAAACATTATCATTCCATCTATTAGTCGGTAATTAATATTTGTCTGAGTGTAAATAATGAAAATAAAAGTGTTTTACCTGAAAAGCTCCCAGGTAGTTCTGTCTGTTTTGTGTTCTGACCATCAGAGGGCGCTGTTTCCTCTCTTTTCTGACTGCAAAACTATTACCAACAAAGAAAAGAAAAAGATTTTTCAAAACTATGAGAAATATGGTCCCAGTTCAAGATATTTTTAAAAAAATAACTAAAATAAAATAAAATATAAATTTCTTAATCATTGATTTTTAATTTTTTATCATAAAATCTAATTGGTTTTCTTTTAATGGAGTATTAGGGCCAAGTTTGGAAAAAAAATTATGAGAATAAAGTCATGATATTACCAGAATAAAGTCTTTAAATGCTACATATCGCAAGAAAAAAGTTATATGAAAATAAATCCATAATATCATGAGATTTAAGTCATAATAATACAAGTGTAAAGTCATAATTGCCAAAACAGTTAATATAAGAATAATGTTATGACAAAACACTATTCTTTTTGTTTTGTATGACAAAAAATGTGGTCATACAAAACATAATAAAAAACTTTCTAAATAAAAAAGTTGCATGACAAAAAGTCTTGAAAATATGAGAATAAAATCATAATACATGAATCAAGTCAAAAATTAAGAAAAATGAACTTACATTGACAAAATGTCATAATATTTGTAAAATGAAGTAATTTTATAATCAAACACATATTAAAATTTGGAATATTGAGCATATTGTGAAGTTACACTTTAGTATAAATTTTACAGAAATATATATAATGTTTTAACATTTTAGCATCAAACCTTTATCAGTAGCAGGATTTTGAAATGTTCAAACTACTACATTATTTGAATCAGATCAGATCTCAATAACTATGTTGAAGCTTTGCGCTTATAAAAACAACTTTATTTCTCTGAATTTTTTGACTTTCTTCTGGTATTTTTATCTTTATTTTGCTAAAATTACAACTTCATTCCAATTTATTCGTAATTAAAAAAGAAAAAATCTTAGTCTGGTCCTAAGGTATTTCAATCATAATACATTAAAAAATAATTTGTTAAACTGTGATTTACATGCTTATGTTTCTGCTTGGCTGCCAGTCAAATTTATGAAGCTGCTTTGCTCCTAAAAAATGGAAAAGTTTCTGTTAAGACTTAAGGAATCCTGCTGGAAAAAAACCCTAGTCAACCAAAACTAGAAGGTATGAGGCAACATTTATGCTAAACAAATGTAAAAATTGTTGAATAATGAATAAAAGTAAGAAAAAACGTTCTAAAAGTTGATATTTCTGTTGGTTTGCATTGGGATTCCCCTCAGAGAAGCTAAAGCTATTAGAGGGTAAAACTGTGATGTTTAATTGGACAGCAGACATGTTGGACACATTTAATGAGGAGAAATGTTCAGTCCCTTCATGCCAGCAGCTGTTTCACTCTGACTGGTTTTTGTTTTTGATTTTCTAGTTTTCACCACAAAAATCTCAGATTTGTTCCTGAGAGGTGACTCAAACTGTTCCGCTGAATTCTATATAAATTCTAGTGAGTTGCATAAACAAATGCTTTTCATTTCATAACTCTCAAGGGAGTTTCACCTTTTTTTACTTTTTTTTTTTTTTTTTTTTTGCTTGCTCAGGCTTCCTATGTCGGTTTCCTTCCTGCAGCTGCTGCAGCTTTGCAATGTGACAATTTCACTTCCTTTAACTGAGCAAAGGGAAAAGCAAAGGGCGATCAGAGGGAGCTGGTTCTCATGTCATCATGGATTCTGGCTCAGTTCTGGAGCCATGAAATAACTATGTTGAAACACAGGAATCCGTGAGAAGAAACAAGTTCTTCTGCTTTTTTCGCCGTAAAAATTTGCTTTATGTCTGTTTTCTCTTTCTCAGGTTCATAACCAAATTAAATCCATAAAAAGATTATTAATCCATCAAATCCCAGATTCAAACATGTTGGTTTTATGGTTCCCTTCAGGTTTCTGTGGCTTCATTCAATCTGTGGAAAAATTTGACTTTCTCACGAACTGGAAAACGAAAGGAACCACACCTAGAAAGTGACATGAAAACCAAAAGCTTGAAACCAGTCAGGCAACCAATCCTTTGTTCTAGAACGCAGCTAACAGGAGCATCATGGTTTAAAACCAAAGGTCAGACTGTGAAGGCTGCAGCACTGAGTCAGGGGATCTCCAAAACCACAGCCTTGTGGGTGTTTCCATGGTGACCAAGGTCCACTTACTCACGGGATGGTTCTGACTGAAGTAAGCCACTCTGAGAACACCAACAACGTCAAAGCAGAACCAAGGAGCAGGAGGAATGTTCAGATGTTCATTAGCAGTCCAGAACATTCATGAACAGTTCAGAAAGTTCAGATGTTGATGAACAGTTCTGGAAATCCAATCGTGGATGAACAGTTCAGAATGTTCAGACATTCATGAACAGTTCAGAAAGTTCAGATGTTGATGAACAGTTCTGGAAATCCAATCGTGGATGAACAGTTCAGAAAGTTCAGACATTCATGAACAGTTCAGAAAGTTCAGACATTCATGAACAGTTCAGAAAGTTCAGACGTTCATGAACTGTTCAGAAAGTTCAGATGTTGATGAACAGTTCTGGAAATCCAATCGTGGATGAACAGTTCAGAATGT
>CAEGAD010068278.1:0-38410 GCA_903067055.1 Poeciliopsis paucimaculata
CAGAAGAGTTGAAGCTGTTCCAGCTGCAAAGGGTGAACCAACGTCATACTGAAGGTTGGTAGGAATGGGATGTCACTCTTATGAGACAAGTCAGGTGAGCAGATACTTTTACCAGTATAGTGTAACTGATGCTGTTTGTGTCTTAATTATTCAAAACACTTGCTAGAAATAAACTTTATTGTTCAGGTTCCTCGCTTTCACATTGAAACTCCTTTTTATAATCTCAGTTTTACTATAAAATGTAATTGTAGGTGAGAAAACCAGATGCAAATGCATCATAAAAAAAAGTCTGTTACGGTCCAAAAGCCCTGGCGGCACTTCTGTCCTGAAGCCCATTTATTTCTTGTGGTTTCTTGCATTGCTGAGCAAAGTGACTTCACAGAGCCGTGTGCAGCTTGTTGGAGTGGCTCTGCAGTGGCCAATATTCAGAAACCCAAAAGGAAACAAGATTTCAACTACTGAGCTGAAAGCAGCGGGTCAGTGAGGAGTCTGGGTTTCTCCAAATAAAACTGTTCACCTCTTCTCCTCCTTGCTACCCTGAGCATCACAGGATGGAATATAATAAGCTTTCATTAGAAATAATAGGGATTTTTTTTAAATGGCAAAAATAAACAATGTGGTCTTTTACTTTAATCCTGGAAGGCATATAAAAACATGAAATAAAAGCTAAACCTTGTCGATGGGTTTGTAGCAGTTCTTTGGAGATGAAGAAATGTTTTCAGACTTTTGTTTTATTTTGATAAGGTTTTATGAAATGTTGAGATATTAGATAAACCATGGTATATTTTGACATTTTTAACAAGTGTTGCACAAAAATGACAATCATTATTTTAGACATTTTTCCTCTTTGGTTGATCTGCTACTGTGAATCACAGAGATCCTATACAAGAGTTTTAAGTGGCAGTTTATGACATTGTGGGGGGAACTGGTCTGCACATTTCTTATCCAGTAGCATTCGCCGATTTAACAATTCAAACAATTCAATCTCAAGATTTGAGTTAAAAAAACACACAAGAGAAGCCAAAAATCTGTTTATTTTTTTAGTTCGAAATGGACATTTTTTATTACAACTGTGGGTTTCAGTGAAATTCAGACCAAAATCTGCAAAGCCAGATATAAAAGATAGATGTTTAAAAAAAAAAGAAAATTATATATATATATATATATATATAAAAAACAATATAAAGCATATCACCTCAAAGGTTCCAAAACCATGCACTGTTTTTTCCAGTGCACGGAAAAAACAGCAACATAAACAGGTTTGAACTGATTGCATAGAAAAAAAATAATTGGACTGTAAATGGTGATTGCATATCGATGGAGGTAATATTGCTGAGTCTGATCTGAGCAGTTTAAAGACTTGGTTTTATGTTGATAGTATTGATATTGTTTCTGTTTTATGTAGCCTGAGGGAGCAGGGCTGGTTATAGAGTCTGATAGCTGCTGCGAGGAATGAGGCGTGCTAACGTATCGCTCGACCTCCCAGCCTGTTACCGTCCGTGTCATGAATGTAGAGGTGGCTGCTCCATGTCTGGCTTGTTAAAGGCAGGTGAGGTGAAGATGGTTTAACCAAAGTAGGGTGTTTGTCGCCAAATATATTGCTGCTATCTCTAATGTGAAGAAGAAAGTAAAGACTGTTAGTTAAATGTGTTTTAACCTGGAAATATTGAAAACAAATGGAAAATGCTTGTGAGGCTGAAAAGAAGTTTAGAGTGCTTGCTGCTCATGGAGAAAAATGGACAGAAACTACTCACTTCAGTCATTTCTAATATTTTTGAAATCCTCTCAGTCAATCTTGTGTCCAGTAATGTTTGTTTGTTTGTTTGTTTGTTTCCCCACATGTTTGGCCTACCATAATAGTTAAAAGGAAGTTTCCATGATATAGTGATAAGAAAAAAAACAACAAAAAACCCCCAAATAAATTCTTGCACCTTTCTTAGAGATCACTGGACAGTGCAGCTCATGAAAAACACTGAAACTACAAGATCATCTGCAAATGTGATCAACTCAACAACAGCAGGAAATTTGGCAGTTCGGTGTTATATATTAGACAGGTTAATCTTAGCAGGGTGATCCAATTCATAGAATTATTTTCATTTCCAACAAATCATAACATTTTCCAGTAATCAACATGTTAGATTTGCCTTTCATATAAGAATTCCACTTATGCAAAAAAAAGGAGAGTATTTTATACCAATTGCTTGCTGCTGCATCTTTTGACTCTTGCAAGTACTTATATTCTTGTACATTTGTAGAAATAAGAGCAGAAATAAGGAAGACTCCAGATGTTAGTTTCTAAGGTACTAAGATGGTCTCAGCTGCACATATTAATGAATATTGAGGTAATCTTGGTATATTTAGTGTCTGAACTATTATTAATGGCAGTTAACAATTTTAGAAGGGCTGTCAAGTATTTATGGTTTGAGCTCTTTGTGGTCGTTGACCCTGTGAATAGCCTGAGTCTCTGCGCTCAGGTTTTCAATTGACTGTATTGACAGTAATGAAAACCTTTTTCTTTTCATTTAATGGACTTACTAGGACATATCTTACCTTTTTACATAATAGATGTAATATATTGTTAGCATGTTTTGTGAGCAGTGGTTTTGTAAAAGGTGACTCCTGATAATTAAGCTGCCACTTCACACCCACTCCATTTTTTACTGGTACTTTTTGAATGTATGGGTAGATGACTGAATTTTTATGCATCACTTTTCTAATCTCAACACTCAAAGTTCTTTATGCTTCAGTATGATTCAACCAGCCATATTGACAATTATGCAAATCCATAGGGACTTGGTGTAAGATGCCTTGACCATGTGCAGATCAACACTTTTGAGAGGAAGAAGCTGCAGTTAAACCGACAACTCTCCAACTACACGATGTCTAGTCTTCCCTTGAGTCTCAGCTGCCTGTGTGTGTCGAGTCAGCACTTAAACCATCTGTGCTAATCAGTCTGGAGCCTCTTTCCATACTTGACTATACAACTTTTACAATCTCTTAACTCTTAAACTCACACTCAGTGTCTTACTTACCGTCTAAAGAATATTACAGTAGCTAATTCTGCTTAGATCTGTTCCTGACTCTTTGTTCTCTTTCATGCCTTTCTCTTCTGTTGTTTCAAACTCGCTTTCCAATTACTGAAGAATAATTTTAAAAAAACCTGCTGTATCAAATTTCTTCACTTGTCATAAAAAGTGCAAGAACAGTATATTTCTCCTAGCAGCTGTGCAAGTTTTACAAAAACAGTCTGACTTTGTGTCTTCATTCTAATTGTGTGTGTGTGTCACATCTGTGCTGGTTGTGGGAGCAGTTAATAACCAGCTCAGCATCCTTAATAAACTGGGACTCTCCTCTTCACAGATTCTGAACACACCAGTTGGACTTACCACCAGAGATTCATTAACTCTGTTCACGCCGTGTTACGAAATTCACACTATTTTTGACACGATGACGCCAAGATGAAATACAACCAAATAGTCTTAGGAGCATTTACTGTTTCCTCCTTGGTTATATAAACAACGCCGCCGAGGCATTGGTTAAATTAAACAGAAACTTAAGAAAATGATGCTTTTAGTCCCTGAGATTCAGCATAATGCAGCTTTTGGTTGTGAATGTCGAGGCACTATTAGCAACATGCTGTGTGCTTAAGAAATAAAAGGTCAGCCACCCAGACTGACTAGTCAAAATAAAATGTTATGCATTGAAAGGTGTGAGTCTATTTTCTATTATTACAATGTCACATTTAGTGAATACGAGACGTGGCAGTCTGGTCACACTGGTGGTCTTAGATCAGGTCTGGATACAAATGCTGGGAATGACTCATACTGTCCTAAATGTTTCTGTTTGGTTTATATGTTAAGATGGGAGAGTTATCCTCAGTGTCTTCTTCTGAAGTTCTTATGTTGCTTCCTTCAGTGATTCTTGGTGCAGCGCCACCACAGGCGAGGAGGGGAACAGGTTACTCAATGTTGCCATGTTGGTCCCGGCCGAAACGAGTGGAAACCCTTTCATTCTGTCTCTGCCAGACCTGATAGTTTAGGTGAATGCCCAGACATTTTAAATATAAATAATTTTTTTTTCACTTCACAGGTGAGCCATAGTTTATGTTGCTGTATCACATAAAATCAGTTTGCACTGAGAACAGTGCAAATCAACCAAACTAATCAAGTTTTATTTAGAGAGAGGTTTGGTTATTATATTCACACAGATTTTTTTTTTTTTTTTTTTTTTGCCTTGCCTTGAAGTATTTTGTTACCCCTGGTGTGACATGCAGTCCAACATCCAACAGCATACACAGATAAAAGTGAGGAAGAGTCCAGTGAAGTCCAGATCCATCTCTCCAGCAAGGGGCTCCTCAGCCTTTCTAGTCCCAGCCAGAGCTGCTGCTGTCAGGTCAAACAGCCTCCGCCTTCCTTTGTTGCATTCCTTCAGCACACCGACTTTGACTGTACCAGCATGATTCTGTCAAGCTGTCATGAAATGTGAAGTCATCCCAACGGTAACCTGCACGCTCACGTACAAAACAGGAAGTTGTTTTTGCTAAACGAAATGCAACAACTCCAGCAGCTGAGTGAGCAGGAGCAGCGCTCCCCAGAGGCCAAGCCTTGACAAGCAGCCAAAAATGTTTTCATGTCGCACTCCTGATACAAGATCACATCAGTGGGCGGTGGAGGAGAAATCTGCCGCTATCGCTGATAAACTCCACATTTATTTAGCTTGGAGATGCAACGAAACCGGAAAATTAAAGTGTACTTGTGTGCATCATTTCATCCAGATTTTTATGTGTTGTAAAACAGAATTGGATCTTTATTATCTGACAAGTTGAAGTCGGTGGAGATTTAATTTGTATTACAACAACCTGCATACTGTTACCTGTTCTCATCTACCTATCTGAGATAATGTTTGATCATTAATGGAGCAACGCACAGCGCTTCTGAATCACCAATTCTGACATAGACTAGAAATGTTCAAACATCAAATAAGGTCTGAAGTTAAATCAGAACAAAGAAACAGGTCAATAATGTGGAAGTCAGATAAATGCAGACACTTTGAAACTATGCGATCCGTAACTGATTCAGTTCCACATATGGAAATGGCTCAAATAGGATTTTTTTTTGGAAGTTGAAAGGGTCTGGATTTTGTCGTTCAGACGTCCATGAAAAAGTCGGATATGAACAAAAAAATGTGGATTTGGTTTCATTGGGTTGCTCTGTGAACGTAACCTGTGAGTGCTCAAGTGGTCAGATAATTAGCATCCAAAGTAAGTTCTCTAAATATATAAGATTTGTGAAATTGACTCAAGTTGGAAAGAACTAGAATCATTTTTTTTCTCTGGCCATTATGATTTGAAATGAAATGAAAAAAATGTTGATGAATAGACAGAATTTTTCTGCAACCACTTCAGATTTTTGACCTTTTGACCCCTGGTAGCCTGACATAATGAGAACCACCTCCATTACCTCAGTTCCCTCTGGTTGGGTAAAGAGCTCCATTGTAATATGTGAAACTATCAATAGAGTGAATGTCATTAAAAATTTGAGAGCTGACTGAAAAACTCGAAATGCAGAAAAGCTGTTAGGAGCATGAATCCATATTGATGTGTATTAAGAAATAAAACATTCTTGTTTTCCTGAACAACATAAATGAACACATAGGTCGTAAAGAGCAAATTCCTGCAGGTACATCAGAGTGGGGTAACACTGATAGGGATACTGATATCCTCCTTAAAGCTGCAGGAACGCTCATTCTGTTCTCAGTCCCAGTCCAACTCCAAACACATGCTGAAAAGACAATTCTTGCTCCAGCAGCAGAGCTGGTACAGGAGGAAAGAAAAGAGTCAAGACTCAACTTTGGCCTTGGGACACAATAGAAGCCTGAACATCCTCACAATACACCATCAAAAAGTGTCTTTCCCTGAGAAAAAATATAATATAATATAATATAATATAATATAATATGAGACGCCTGATTTAGTCTGTAAACTTTTGAAGCTCAACAATTTGATTTATTTTCGATAACGCCTTTTTGGATTGCTGTATTTAAAGAGACAGTTAGTTATTATGTATTTGCCAGGCACATCATGTCATTTTATTCCATATTTAAGCCATCATATATGTTACATTCAGTTGTTATAAAACATTTCTAAAATTGTACTTTTAATTTAATGCGTTGAATTTGGCCCTCTGTCTCTTTAAAAACTCCAGGGGCCTCATGCATAACAGTGCACAATTTTCACACTAAAACTTGGCATATGGAAAAATTTTGAAAAGTGCGGCGCACAAAAAAAATATCGGATGCATAAAGCCGTGCGCGCCCTCGTGGTTGTGCGTCTTTCCTTTATAAATCCTAATTTGCGGAAAAAAGAGCAGCTGCTGGTCCGCCTTGTCGCCAGTCTTAAATACCTATCTGAGGATGAATGCGGTTCAGTTTCATCGTTCCCGTTTAAACAATAAAATATTAAAATCATGAAAAAACATCAGGTTTGATGCGTCTTGGTCTAAATAACTTAATGTCGTCAGATTTATATTTAGGTGAGTTTTGATGCTTTGTAGTTTGATGTTGTCCACAGAAACAGTTTTCTTAGCTGCCGCACATTTTCACACCAGTGAAGAAGTGTGCGTATATTTACGCAAACTTTGACGCAAAGTTCATTTTTATGCATGCCGACTTGTGCGTAAAATATGGCGCCGCACATTTTTTTTGTGCACATGCATGCTTTACGCATGACCCGCTGGTCTTTCTGAATCTCCACCTCCAGGAAGTCATCACAGCATGGCTCCGCTGTTAACCCTTTAACAACGTTTTTACCAGCATTGTTCTGAGACGTAGCTCATATGATGAGCTCAGCAGATGCTCAGTTCCATCAGGTGTTTGCTAATTGCTGTGAGCTAGTCGGTAGGAACTGAGTATCACTTACAACTGTTGGTTCATATTGTAAATTGGATCAATTTGCAATATGGCACTTTGTTTAAGAGCCAAATTGGCAATAAGTTATTCAAACTGCAGAAGTTATATTATCTGAAATGAGGCTCAGAGACTATCATAATCCCTGTAGTGAGTCCTCGGGTTATTTTGTGTCATCTTTTTGTAAGAATTTTTTGTCAAATATCTGTTTTTATTCATTTTCTGTGGCAAAACTGCAATAAAAACTAATTCACAGTGGGAGAAATGGACACTGCAGGGCCTTACTGATGTAATTATCTTAACATGCAGCCAAAAGATAAGCAACTATTGGGTTTTCTTATCTTTCCCAGACAAAGAATCAAAAGGAGGCTGTGACCTTTTCCCTCATTTTTGCCGTAAAGCAGAAGCGATTCCATCACAGAAAAGAGTGATCAGCGTAGAGTCGGCGTCATTTTCTCCATCTCTTTTCCTCCGTCCACTTGATAAAAGCGTCTGTCTTCATGGTGGTTGCAGTTTGTCATTAGTGTTAAGAAAGTACAAGCTTGGAGAAAGAACATAACCCTGAGGGAGGCGAGGGAAGGGAGATCTGTCAGTATGAAAACCATTTACAGGATCCGCTCGGCGAAGCTGCAGAGCGACTTCACTTCACACTTCAGACTTATCAAGCCAGTTACAAGACACGGAAAATCAAATTAGTTACAGCCGCCAGCTTTGTTTCAGCAAAAGTAATACATTTCAAGATATTGAGCTGAGCAAGACATCCTAAAATTTAGATTATTTGATGCTCCCGTCTCCCCCCACTCTCTTTATCTAATGTTATTTATTTGAGGTGACTACAGAGTCAAAGTGAAAACCTCAGCTTCTCGTTTGGTGTCACTAGATGTGGCAGAAAAATCTGCATAATTCCAATTCTCTGACTAGGTCAGTACTGCATTCTTTGCAATTATCCTACATAATAGCAAACACTAATAAAATCAAATCAGGGTTGACAGGATGTGATTAATCACAATTAATCATTATGCTTAACTTTGTAAGCCTGAAGTATAATATAGATGTAGTTGTGGTTTGTGAGTGGTGCTCTGGTCAAGCCACGCCTTCTGCTGCTCTCTCCAACCAATTTAATTATTATCTGTTTGTTGTTGTTTTTTTTTTTTTTTTTTCTTTTCAGCAGAAAGCAGGTAATGTAGTTTTAACAGCAACTACAGGAAACCTACTCCACTAGATAAGGTATTTTATTTCCTAGTTCTTGGTTGCCCCGCCCCTTTTTGATGCCGCCATGGGCAGCTGCCCATATCAAAAACCGCCACTGCGTGTACATTTTCAAAAATTGTTTCATTGTCTCAAACTGAACATGTCTGAAGTATCTCAGTTTTGCAGGGTTTTCAGGAAGGTTTAAAGGAAGCCATTTTGTTTTAAACATTACTTTAGAAATGTTCCTGTGTTCATTAATTGTGGACGAGGCGACAGCTGCTGGTCCTCATCCAGCCGAGTGGCCAGAATAATTGGTACTTGTGAAATTTTGGGCTTTACACGTCGTAGTGCACATCCATCGGGACATAGCCAAAACCGAACATTTTCCAACTTTTGTTGCTGTTTGTGTCGCGGAAAACTTTCAGGTTTCGTTGTCGTTTGTCTGCCTTTGAGTGGAGCCGATAACCAGCTGCTGCGAGCCGGAGAGAGGCTTTTAGATCAACATCGTAGTTAAATTAATCTGCATTACATAACACTAAGGTGTTAACATTTTCAGATTAATCACATGTCAGTACCTTAACGTTCACAACCCTAAAAAAAAAAGAACCTTTGTTTTCTGTTAATTTGTAATTTGAGCTAATTCTTAGAACGTTCTGCTGTCGTTTGTATCTACGGTTTTACATGTAAACATGTTTGAAGAGGTCAGTGAGACAACGAGCTGCTTTCAGAGGTCATTTCACACACTTACAACCTTACAGTGAGAGCTGGTAAACTGCCTGGCTTCAGGGGGTCAGTTTTTCTCCTCAGCTGTACATCAGAGAGTTGCTCCTGTGGGTTTTGAAAAATTCCTTCACACCATAGGTCAGGCAATTTTCCTCAAACCTTTCCTCAAATCTCCCCCTCAGCTGGAGGAAAAAAAACAACAAGAAATTGCGATTTCCTCGTGGCAACAAGCCAACCCGTCCTGTTGTTTTCGCAGTGAAGACTGCGCAGACAAAGCTCCTGAGCTGTAATGTGTTTTAATTTTGAGATTACTGAGCAGCAATTTCCAAGACGCCCAGCTGGCCATGTTTAATGGACACGGAGAGCCATCTAATGCAACCCCACGACATCTTTAATGACATAATGCAAAGCAATGCCATCCCTGATTAAATACTGCAAATGTAATGTTTCGTTTGGTAATAGAATAATGCAACATAAATTTGATGCTTAATGGGATTATGGTAGATGCTGTAATCACTAGTCTAAGGAGCTAATGCTGACTGAAACATGGAAACATGGTGGGCAGATTAAGCAGCTGGTTTCTTCTCCCCTTTGCTTCGATTTCTTCTTTATCATTATTTAGTTCTTCCTCTCCAGAAGGCTTCAAGTTCGTTTTTCTGACACAAAAACGTCTGGTTAACTGAAGGTTAAGTTGAAGATTAGTTTTATTTATTTATTTTTTGCTAACTGTTGAAGATGAATCTGTCTTCCATCAGCTGTGAGTTTGTCAGAAGCTTCAGGACTGTCAAAATATTCAGAAAAGACCTTGAGTGAGTTCAGGAAAGAAAAAAATATAATCGGTGAAGCCGAGTTTGATTTAATATTTTCTGCCTGAGCAATGTTTGCTAGTTCTATGTTGGAGTGTGTAGGCTGATTTCTCTTCTCCTAATTCAATAGTGCATTAGTCTTTAACTATTCAGGCTGTGAAACAAATGGAGAGCAAAAGATCACGCAGATAATTTCATGATCATATTTTGATCTGATGCCAGTGGGTGTTTTCTTCATGGTTGTGAGGTTCTTACTGACATGATGATGGCTATGAAGATGATGGGTCAGCGGGTCTTCAATGACAGTGAAAATGGAAATGGTTGCTAAGGAATAACTGTGGATGTGGATGGCTGTGTGCAACTGGACAGACTTTTAGGCTAGTTGCTGTTTAAAGGGGCAGTATTGCGTAAAGTTGACTTTTTTGAGCTTTGCATCATGTTACAATGTTATTCCCTCATCCAAACTACCTGGGGTGTTGCCTTAATTCATTTGTGCATGTTTGAGAAATTTTTTAATCTCCATGGCAACAATTCAGCGGTGCAAAATGCCTGGTTGAACCTAGCTTCACACTTCACACCTTGCACCTCCCACGGCAGCGCTCCTCCACTCAGCTCCTTCAGACTAGCCAGCAGCAATTAGCAAACACCTGGTGGAACTGCACATCTGCTGAGTTTGTTACATAAGCTACTCCTCAGCGCAACGCTGGTAGAAACATTAAAGTAAAAATGTTAAAGGGTTAGTAGAAGGGCCATGTTGTGATGACTTCCTGAAAGTGGAGTTTCAGAAAGAGCAGCTTTGAAGAGACACAGACCCGATTTCAATGCAATAAACTAAGAAAACACATTTCTTTTAAAGCAGAAATTATTTATGTAGCATTTTTGTAACAGCTACAACGTGATTATAGCGCAATCACATTGTTACGTGATTGCGCTATGAAATGGCCATTTAACTAGAGCTTAACTAGAGCTAGACAAAGACATACACAAACACAGAAGCTAATCTCAGCCATGTTGAAACCTTTAGCGTTACCTTTAGGACACGTGAATTCAAACTGACCAAGGTCTGGAGTTGGATCATTAATAGTGATTAAACTTATGCTTGATGCGTCCATGTGGTCTGTGATCCACCAGCCCACGGTTCAATTACATCAGCAACCACACCTCTTTATACAGACCAGACTTTCTGTAATGTGCACCTCTGAAATTTTGCAACAATTCAGACAGTCCCATAGTGAATAACATGGTGGAAAGGAAAATGTTCTCCTACTGGAGGTTTGCTACGGCTACTCTTGGAAAAATGCTGGACAATTCTATTCAAATGAGTTTCGTCAAGAACATCACATTGAAAATGTCACAGGTTAAACAGAGAAGCCGTTTTGTTCTCAGGTTTTCTAGCCACATGATTTGAAACACATATCATAACTGGTTTTGAAATGAATAAAGCAGGATAAGATTTCAACATGAACTTCATGGATTATGCTGTAAAGCCACTTTTCCCCTCAGAAAACCGACCAGTTTAAATGAGTTCTACCAGCAGAAGCTTGCTAATTTGTGATTGTGTCTGTATGGAGGCTGGACTGGAGAAAATCCACAATAAATTCAAACTGCTGCATTTATATAAACAAACAAACAAAAGATAGTGATGCTTTGTGTCTTACTCATCCCAGTCTGGAACAAACACTTGGTGCAAATAAATATCGAAACACCAAAAAACTTTCTTGTCGCCCATTTCTTTTAGTTTTTATGCTACTTAAGTGTCATTTGTCTCATGTTGTAAATTTGCCCTTTACTATTCTGTCTCGTATTGCTATTTTTAAGTTTTTTATATTTCATTTTGGCTTTGTGTGAATGTGCTTCCACTTTCCTTTATCTTGCTGCTGATGCGTTTCAATAACCTCACTTTGGGAAAATAAAGAATATTTCTGATCTGTTCTAAATTAAACATGGATGGATGGATGGATGGATGTAAACTCCTCTGTGGAACTGCAGGCATCTGTCTCTCTTTGTGTTTGTTCATCCTCTCGCTGGTCAGTAGTTGTGATTGAAGAACCCATTAGCTACTGGAAGCCTAAGAGACACCATCAGCTTATATGGGAAAGGCCTTAACACACACACACACGCCCACACCCCCACACACACACCCACCCCCCCCCCACACACACACACTCACTCCATATGACAGGTAACAAATTAAAAGCCTGAGTAAGATGAATACACATCACCATAAACACATTTTACTGCATATGCTGCCTCTGACTGTAACTCGCCCATCCCACCTACACAGTTTTGTTTTCATTTTAATTTCATGACTAACTCCAAGACAGAGTCATGATTTATAATTATCCAAACAGGATGTGAAGGGTAGTTTTCAGAGTTTATTTTACCGGTCATATTTGGTCCAGGCCTGTTCAGTCTCACTTTATGTCTCGTGGCTCAGTCTCTGTCTTCCTGTTTGGTCCAAAACCATCTGCTTCCATGTGCCGGTTATTGTTTGAAAGCAAATATTAATGTAGGTTGCATCAGCTTGGAATTAGCTTTAAAATCTAATAAAAACCTCTGACAAAGAAAGGATGTCCAGAGACTTCCAATCATATTTTTTAATGTCTGTAGTCTGTTTCCATTTTTCAAGTATGACTGGTCAGTAGCTATCATGAAAAAAATCTGATTTAACCCAGACATGTTCTGGCAGCAGAGAGCCAGTTTCACTGAGCTAACTGAGCTCATGCTAAATCAATCAGGCTCTTTAACTAAGTACATACTGTCGCATTAAATCCCAAAATATAATTTACTGACATTCAAAATGTTTAGCGTCATGATGTGGAGAAGTCAGAAGAAACAGTCAATGTTTGTTTTTCTTTCTCTCCTGGTGCTGAAAAAAGAAAAATACATTGTGATAAAAACAGTTCAAATCTGTCAGCACGCTTATAGATATTTTCATAACAATGTATATAATTAAAAATCATAATTTTTTGCTGGAATAATTTTTTTCATAATATTAAAAGCTTAATACCTCTCTGTTTGTTTATTTTTTTTTTTTTCATTTTTGAATGTTATGTTTTCATTTGCACAATATGAAACCAACAAGCTCATCCAGCTCGTCTCCCAACCTGTTTGGTTAGCAATGTCCCGTTCAGTCTCCATAGCAACCAATATATCCACAGTGAATGGATGGAAGTACTTCCTGCTACTTTCATTAGTAGACTGGGTTTTACATCAGTCATTCACTTAGCATCAAGTGGGAGAATGTTAGCCTGCTAGTCCATCCAGCTGAATTCAGACTTGTTACCATGGATACATTTAACGTGCATACAGCTAATATTTTCTGCTAATGTATGCTTAATAAATAAATCTAAATCTTTGGTGTAATGTCATATGATGACATAATGGGGCGAATTGTTACATTATTATTCCCTCCATAGAGAAGAGGAGCTGCGTCATGCTTCAGTTCTAGATATTTACAAAAGTACTCAACACAAAAAAATAAAGTCAAATGAATGTAATAAAACATTTTTTCTTGTTTCCTGTCTCCCTCTCTGTCGCTCTGCAGGATGAAGGAGACTCCAGGTTTTACTGTGAGCTCTGCAACAAGCAGTACGTGAGACAGCAGCAGTACGAGAACCACATTAACTCCTACGACCACCATCACAAGCAGGTGAGTCAGCCGGCGCTAACGAGGCACACAGAGGTTTCCTTCATCCTGCCACGCAGCAGAGTGGATTTGGTCTAAACCAGCTCCGGATGAGACCAATCAACTCTGAACACCAGCAGAGGGCCGGGCCTCGCAGAACTACTCAAACATTTTGAAGTTTCGCCACATGTTGTCTTATTACAACCTCAAACTGCAATGTATTTCATTGAGATTCATATTTAATTGTTTATATATATATAAAAATCCAAAAGGTTTAATGTATATACACATTCTGACACCTAAATAAGTTTGAATGCAGTTATGTTCAGAAATCACCTGATTGGTGATTTAAACTCTGGAGAACAAACAGCCTCAAATAAACTAAGACACACGAGCCTTGAACATCTAACAGTGGTCTGTTTAAGCCACAATCTGCAAATTGAAAAAGTTTAGCAAGAATGTACATCTACCAGGACATGGCCAACTTAAAATGATAAGGAGCGGAAGCAGTCAAGTGGCCAGCTTTAATTCTGGATGGAGGGGCAGCAAAGATCCATTTCTCAACAGGGATTGTTGCACTTTGTAAAGCTAGCCTAATAGAAGAGTGGCAAGAAGAAAGCCACTGTTGATAGAAAGCCATTGTACACCTTGTTTGCAGCATTTGCAGAATTTTTGTCTTCCACAAAAATTTCTGAAAGACAGAACAACAAATAGACAATACCAAAATTGAGCAGATCAAAAATGTGATGTTTTCACAGAGTCTACAGAGAACGACTGAGGATCACAACCTCATCATGTTTTATGCCTGGTTCACACAGCAAGATGCTTATTCTCAATCTCCTCTTCTGGAAATCTTAAGGAGGCCATGACTATATGGATGGCTCTTTAGATAATCTTAAGAGATATTCCCACCAGGTGTGGTGTGTGAAGAGCGAACCGGTCCACTCAGAAGGACATCAGGACCGCTCAGACCTCAAATTGGAGATATTCAACATGATATCACACTGTGTGTGTTGTTCCCCAAGGACAAATGAGAACGCAGCCTGTTGAATGAATGTGATGTGTAGCCAATCAGAAAGCGAAGGAGCAGAAACCAAATGACACATACGTCCAACCTGTGGCAGGACTTCAAAATTAAGGTTCCCAAATTCTCTCCCTCCAATCTGACATAGCTTGAGATATTTTGCAAAACAAATAGACCAAAAATTTTTGGTAAGTAGATGTGAAAATATGGCTGAGACACACCAACAAGCTGCAGATGTATTTGCATCAAAGGGTCTAAAAACCCTGAAATTATCTTCATTTCACAGTTTCACAATTATGCACTGCTGTGTGTCATAAAATCTCATTGTACTTACACTGAGGTTTGAGGTTGGGATGTGGGAAATGTTTAAGGTGGATGAATATTTTAGGAAGACAACATATAAACAGCAAAACATTCAGTCTGTTGTGTTTCAGTTTTTCAAAGATTCCAGTCAAATCAAAGAATCAGAGCATCTACCAGATTTTACCTAAAGATACACAGACGTTTTGTTTTTTTTTCTCTTTCCTTGTTCACCATTTTGAAACCTTTTCAGTTTCTGGTTTCTTACCTAACTATGGTTTATGAGTGGAGGACTGAGAACTTGCAGCTGCTCTGGTCTTTTCAAAATTATAGATGCTGGGAGGCATGTATTTGCCACAATTATCATTTGTTCACTTGCAGGCCAATGAAAGGGCCATAACATTTGTCACAGTTAGCGGCGTGTCATAGTTATTAGGTTTTTTTGGAGGACAAGGAGCATTTAGGACATATTGTTGGAGACTGCAACATTTGCAGGGAATGAATTTTCCAGAAATAATATTCTCCAGCCTGCACACATCCAGCCATGTCGCCCGCCTTTCAGTTCATGGTCATCCTTTTGGAAAAGATGAGGTTTTCTCTCTTGTCTCTGAAATGGCTATACGTCATCAGAACTGGTTTTACTTTTGTGACAAATGTGAATGTTCTGTAGTTCAACAATAATGCTCAGTTTGTACAGAATTGTTTTCTTTGCGCACATTTAGCGGAAAAAAACACGACCTGTGATTTAGTTGCTTATTTCCCACGAAGTTAAAACGAAAAAGAGGAAAAAAATGTGAGCCGTTTCTATCCAAACCAGACACAGTTGTATGAAAACGAAGAACTGAGTGTCTTTTTCACACTTAGATGATTCCTAACATACAAAGAGAACCAGATTAAATACATAAAGCAGTTTTCAGATAATGACTATGTTCATTATAAGAACAAAAGTATTGGCAATGACTGTTATCAAGCATAGCAATACTTCCTTTCTAGCCACTTATGCTAGATTGTTCCAACACTATAGATGCTTACACTCATGAACCTTACATTCATTGTTGTTTGTGAGTCTGTTTGAGGTGATGGAGGTGAAAACACTCCAAGTTGAGCTTCTTTTGTTTATTGACTTTGGCCCTTTGGCGTCTCCAGCAGCTCTTCATGCTAAGTTTATTAAAAGAAAAACAAACTTAATAAGTGCAGCCTTGGATTAGGGAAAGTTGCTGAGCAGAGGTACACCGAGAGCCCTTGGACCGGCTCATCTTATTATAGACAAATAAGCAAATAAGCAGAGGGAACGTGCAAAAAATCTCATCGCTAATGAAGCGAAATCCTAATAAGTATCTGCAGAACAGTGAGCTGATTTCACATTTTAATAATGCATTTGTTCATTAATTCCTACACAACACAGCTGTGCAGTAAATTCCACACAAATGCTACAGTAAGCCTACAGTATAATTAACAAAGCAATTTAATTTGCTGCTTAAGGGAGGAGGGGGTCTTTAAAGAGCCTGTGCCCAAGGGCTCATCGTCTCATAATCAGCTTGTGTGCTGCATGGTTTCTTGTTTGATTGATGAATATCTAAAGTGTTTTCTAAGCCCAGGCTGCTGACACCGTGTAAAATATGAAAAGGAACAGATTTCTGCTGTTCTCTCCGTTTAACCCTGTCAACAAGGTGACCAGCGCTGTTAAGCTCAGGATAGAAGTGTTGCTTTATCTGACGCTTTCAGCAGGAATAAAGTGAGAAGGTCAGCTTTATTTGCCAGTTTAGTGTAAACACTCGCCTTCTTAATTCTGACTCTTGGTGCGTACACACACACACACACACCCCCGCACGTACTCCCACAGACACACACACACACATGCACACCCACGCACACACACAAGCACACACGTGACACATAGAAACAGACACCAACAGCCGCTCACACCCAAAACAGCAGATGTTTAATTTTTCCTTTCGTCATTCAAAGGTTTCATAAACTAACTGAAAACATGTCAGTGTAACCAAATGTTCCTCACATTGCTGAGAAAACATGCGTCGACATTGACGCTGTAATGCGACAGCGACTGAGTTTACTCATTACCAGCGGAAGCTCTTTGTTCTTTAACTGTTTGCTTTTATTGAAATAAACTGAATAAATATATAGGTCCTGTCGTCATGCACCGGTTAGCGTATCCTTTTTTTGAAGACATCGTAATTACAGATCAGCCTAACGCCTTAAAGCTGCAGTATGTAACTCTGACAAAAATGTTTTTTTTTTTCATATTTATTCAAAGTGTTGCTATACTGTTGTGACAGTATGAGACAAATAATCTGTGAAAAAATCAATCTCTTCTACTTCCTCCTTGAGCCACTATATAGGTCTCCAGAAATGCACAGCTCCCAATCAGAAGCAACCAATCAGGAGGCAGGAGACAGGAGGAGGGTCTTAGTGCTGTCAATCAATCTCCTGTATGCTACTTAATGTGCAAACGGTGGAGAAACAACTAACTGTTACAGGAAAAACCAGCTGTCCACAGTCAGGGTGGCCATGCTAACTAGCGTCAGCATTCACAGCAGGTTATGTAGTGGCAAATCAGCTGTGGCCCAGTAGAGAGCAAAAAGACAGGGGGTGAGCATGAGAGTGATTGACAGCACTAGGACACGCCTCTTGCCTCTGATTGGTTGTTTCTAACTGAGTGGTGTATTTCTGCAGTTGGTACTGGGAGCACTGGGAGCTTGATTGTTTTTCACAGATTATCTCATTTATATTGTATGGTGACAACATAATGATCATTTTAATAAATACGATTAAAAAACATGTTTTTATAAAAGTTACCTACTGCAGCTTTGTTAACAAATTTGCTAACAAATAGATTCATAAACATAAGCACAAAACAAAGAATATTATGTCATTATATCTATAACTTCAGTATGTCTTAGTTTTGTAAGCACATTAGTTACAGATTTTCCTCACTGATTACAGTTTCATTTATTCTCAGATTTTGTTTTCATGATTGCATTCTTTTTAGTTGACTATAATAATCTTGGACACGTTGTTTTGCAATTGAAAGGATGTGGGTTCGATTCCATTTCCCCCCTATTAAACTCTGTGATGCCCCTGGGCACTTTCCTAGTGATCTGTGTATGAAAGTGTGTGTCTCAGTCAACGTGGCGCTAGTGTATATGACTCTAGTGTGAATGTTCACTATGACAATAAAATCATTAAATTCAGTCCATATTCCACTTATGTCTTCTTGATTTTCCTACGCAAAGTCTTTGACCTATAATGGCTCTGACCATTTACATACAGCACTCAGCATCAATGAGTACACTCCACCAGATGAGTCAGAAAACCTTTAGTTTCCCATCAGAATCAACATTTTCTATGGGGTATTATTCTGTAAAATACTTCCATAAATGTGGGTCATTGACTGAGAATAAAATTTATTTGTTTGCATAGACAAAAATTTTTTCTCACAAATTCAGTCAATGTTGCAAAAATGTCTATATCACAATTATAAACCTGGATGTGTGAGAATAATTACTCATTTCAAAGCTGTCCAGCAGATGTAACAAATAAATTCCTTCTGATTTCGGCAATGGCATCGCATGGAAGAGAAACATTACAAAACCCAAGAAGGAAGTGTCATGAAACTCTAGTCAACCCCTTTACTAGACGCCTCTAAATAAATTAAAAGCAACAGATTATCTTCAGAAGTCACTTAATTAGTAAATAAAGTAAAAAAATCTATATTATACAGCTGCTGGTTGGAAAGACCTTTCACTGAAATACATAGACGTTTGTGTTAGTAACATAATGGAACCCTTGTCTTAACAATAGCTGATGTTCAAACCATGAAGTAGAAGACAGGCTGCAGTTGGAGGATGATGATGCAGCAGGTTCTTAGTGACGTATTGTCTGAACAAACATATCCACGTTTGATTTTAATTGCATTTCTTATTTAATGGAAACACAATAATTGCAAAATTTAGTTTTTTTTGCCATCAGTGGAATATTGACAGTGATGCGCACATTTGTAAAGGATTTCTGTCTGCTCAATTACTTTCTTATGTAATTAAGAAAGTAATTAAACAGGCACTGGGAGCCAGGAGGATGGTCTTAGTGCTTGTATGCTGCTCAATGTGCAAATGGTGGAGAAACAAGTTACTGTTACAAGAAAACCAGCTATCCACAGTCATGGTGGATAAGTGTTCATCTGGAATAACTGAGATGAACAACAGACTAACCTTACTGCCTTGAATCATTGGACTTGTTTAAAGAGTCTGCTTTAGAACCGGGCCTGCTCTGACTAGCTGTTTGTCAGAGCAGGCCTCACAATTAGGACACTCACAGCTAATGTATACTCCGCCCAACCCCACTTCAGTATTAACCTGTGAACAAAATCCAGAATCAGCATGAATGTATTTCCTGCTGGTGAAGAAACCTGAACATGTGATAATGTAAAGTTCCTCAAAGTTTGCTTTGTGGTGATTTGTTCACATCTCTAAGATTGTACTTGGAGATATTTGGAGCTTCTGATTACAGCCTGCTGTGAGCCCTGCTGTCATCTCCTCCTCCCAACACAACATCCAAACCATCCATGAAATGCAGAGGCTACATGCAGCAGCAAGCGTTAACAAACCCCAGTGCAGCTGTCTTCCAGTCTGCCTGCTTGCGTCTGTCTGTCTGCCTGCGTTTCATCTGTCTGTCTATTTTTGTTCGCTCGTCCATTTGCTATTCCCACTGCCCGCCTTGCTGTCTATTTGTCCGTCTGTGTGTGATGTGAACTCATCCTTGTGTTATTATCATTGTTATCTGTGACACACACTCACACACACAGTGTGTAAGTAGTTGTGGGTTTCCAGACGGAGCTCAGTAAGTGAATTAAGCTGATCTGGACTGTGCTAAAGCTGACTGCTGACTTAGTGAGCACCAGTGGCATCTGGTTGGGTATCTGTCTGATGGGACTCGAATGCACTTAATAATTTACTAATAATTTTAATGGTGTGCATAAAATCTTAGGCATGTAAAACCACAGCTTTATCTGTAAATATTTCATCATTATTTTGTTCTATGTAAAATAGGAGGAGGGGGAAAACTTAAACTTCCATAAAGTACAAGCTTTCTATAGGTTTTGTTACTCAACAAAACCTATAGAACCTTTAGCTGATATTTATTTTTCTACAAAAAACCTACTAATGTGCCACAAAACAATTGAAAATATCAGATGAAAATATAATAACTTAAATCTAAGTGAAAGTAAAATGACATTCAAACGTACATCCAAAAGTTTCTCAACTACTCTGTTCAATATTCCAAATCACATAAAAACGTCTCAAATACAATTAAGAAAACTGTCATGATTTATCACCACATTGTTTAGTCCTGACTGTTTTAAATATGATACTTATGCTATTCCATATTTATTTTGCCCTCTTTTTTTATTTACAAAAACTATTCTTTTCAAAGTCTTTTCTTAAAACTATAACATTGTCAAATTTTCTCGCCTGATTTGATTTGCACACTATTCATGGCTTTTCTAATAATGAATAAGTAATAATAATAATAATAATAATAATAATAATAATAAAATCTTGTTAGTATGCCAAAACCTTTTCCTTGCACAGGAGCTTGAAAATAACATTTTCTCTATAGCAGTAGTTCGCTAGGTAGCCAGCTGGCTATCTGTGTAGCCATCTAAATAACTAGCTGGCTACCTGGGAAGCTACTTGGGAAGCTAGCTAGATTAGTGCAGCTAGGTAGTTAATTAGTTTTGGTGTGATGGTGTCATACTGTAGGGTGCTGTGTGCTTCAGCTCATGAACATCAATATCCCTAATTTGTGCCTCCATGGCTAACTCTGACATGATAATGGTAAATATGCTGCATTATAACCCTAATACTCTGTAAAGGCTTCAGAGTGAGTTCTGTGTGAGGCTGAGTGGTTCTGGTCAGTGATAAAGGTAATAACTAACATAAAGACTTATGTTAAAGTAGCAAATATAAAGATACTTGTAACATGCATAAATAGAAAGACAGCGATATCCGCAATGGACTGAAAAAGGTAAACGTTCACACTTCAGTTTAAATATTTTTTTATACATGTGTTTTAGCCTCACAACCTCTCTTTGTTAGCAAACTGCATGTAGGATTTGTCTTACAGCAAACAGTAAGACATGTTGTTGCTCCACAGCGCCTGAAGGAGCTGAAGCAGAGGGAGTTTTACAGAGCGCTGGCCTACAGGAGGCAGAGGAGGCGCAGGGAGGAGAAACGAGAGGAGAGAGCACTGAGGAGAGTTCATCAGCGTGACGCGAGGCGGACCGGAGACTGGTGAGCAACATCCATTACTTCTTTTGTTTACACTTTAATCCATTTGTTGTTCTTCTGGTGCACAACCGTCTCCCACCACAGCAGATGTTGGCCTGCTTTTTGAATATTTTATGCAATTCATGTAAAAATGTTGCTTTGTTGTGAAGAAAAACCCCGTTTTCTTTACAACTCTAGAGTTAATGTTCTTTTATACCATCATATATTTAATATAAGCGAATGCTTGTAATAATAAATCCGCTCAAGCTAATCACCTGACCGTGCAGCTCTCACTGCATTCACTCTATTATTTCATCAGGCTGACATTTATGGTTTCCCTCCATTTTCTCAGCTTTAATCAGCGCCCTTTCTATGTAGCCTTCCATGAGAAAAAAATGTTTGATATGTACTCAGCACCAACCAGTGGGCAGAAGAGGTTAGGTGAACATTTATTCAACGTATTTATGAGAAGTAAAAGGTATTTTCCACCTTTTACTTCTGCCCAAAGACAGAAGTAAAAGGCTTGTGATTGTTGAAATTTAGGAAACAGACGATATAAAATGTTTTGTGTCTAACTGGGTTGTGTTTAGGCTGTTAAGCAGCTGGAATTCCCTTAATTTACTGCTAACATTTTGACATGTCACAGCAGGACACAGACGGGTCAGAACCAACACCAGCAATAACAGTGAGGCGCTCTTCAGGAGGCGAAGCCGTAAGAGTTTTACATCCTCACTGTCAGGGTCTTGAAGCTCCGAAAAGCAACTTGGGCCGTGAATTGTTCTAAAATAATCCAAATGTGCACATTTAAGGAAATTAATCTTGTAACCTTTCTTAGCTGCTTGCTTCAAATTTCTTCATTTTCTATAAAAAAACAAACAGAAACGTCAAATGATTTATGTATATTTCCAGTGATTTATGACTTATGTGATTATATAAAAAACACATACATGCAAAACAATCAAAAGTAACGCAAAACAAAGTTTCATTTACAGACCCATTCAATAAATTAACATGTTATTAATCTAGGCTGCACAGTAGAGCAGTTGGTAGCACTGTTGCCCTGCAGCAAGAAGGTCCTGGGTTTGATTCCCTGCGACAGACTGGCGACCTGTCCAGGGTGACCCCGCCACTCGCCCGGAACGCAGCTGGAGATAGGCACCAGCAACTCCAGACCCCATTAGGGAGAAGGGTGAAAAGAAAATGGATGGATGGATGTTATTAATCTATCTGATGTCAAAACACATCATATAGATTAATTGCAACCATTTTAAAATGTTGTAATAAAGACAAATAAGAAAATGAATAAAGCTTGTTTCAATGTATTTGTTTGGAGCAAAACCTGCCAGGCTGCACAAAGTGTGATTCCTTCAGATGTTGATGTTACGGCTGTAATGAAAAGGAAGTGGAAGTTGTTATTTACCCTCCCCTCTGTGCTGGAAGATTGGACTTTGAACATTTTCCAGGTTTCGTGTGCCTAGTAAGACACAGACCCACCAGTAGATGGGATCTCCAGTTTTGAGCATTAGCTCTTTTATGGAAAAGCCAAAAATTACCTCAAGCGAGCATAAAAACGTTTTGGTTATTATTTGGTTGGAGTTGGTTATTTTGGATTTTTTCCATCAACATTTTCTAATGCAATACGTGAAACGCAGTGACAGCCAGGGTTTGTTAGGCTCAAATTGTGAACAAACGGTTCAGAGAGCAGAGATGAACGCAGCTGAGAATGTCTGGAATAAACCGACAACACTTAATAGTTAAAGCCGTCAGAAAGTGTGATTGTTTATTTTGAAGCTAAATGCTGTCATATTATAAAATTATGGGCTCAAAAAGTGTCTGGTTAATCTCTCCACCTGCACAGATGCTGGAAGCAAAACTTCACAGTTCATTCTTTTAATTACAATTTCCACAAAGGTTAGCCGGTTCTGTTAATGTATTCAAATGCAAACACTGTAAAGAAGTAATATTTAAAGTGAGTGGCAGGGTCGAAATGTTGTGTCTGCAAACAAAATATCAATTACTCCAGCTTTATTAATCAAAGAGGAAACAGAACTGTGAAGGCTTTCAAACTGGGAGATGAGTAAAATGAAATTCTGGAAATATGAGCAGAGATAAGATGTTAGATACCAAAAGTCCAGACCTCTGGGGTAAACATGTTCCTGGGTAATCTGATCTGGCCTTTGTTCCTGCAGGGGAAATGAAGGAGGCGGTTACCTGGAAAACTTCATGCTGTTTATCTGTTAGAGTCAGTTTAATAACAGAGTAAAATGTGTCCCACAGTCAAAGATGTTCCACTTTCATTAAGTTAAAAAAAATTAATTAAATGTGTTCAGAGCAGCAGATGTTGTGGGGCCTTTTCTGAAAAACTAGTAATTAAAATAAATAAATAAATAAATATCTACAAGAGGGATTGTGTGTTCATTTTGAAAGCATGTTATATTTAATTTTCTTTTTTTTGTTTGTTTGTTTTAATAAATACATTTTTATACCCCATTTCCTTCAATGGGATGTCAATGTTTGAAAAAAGTTCTTAGTTTCTAAAGTCATGATGAGAAAAAACTAATAAATACTATGGATATTTGTGTCATTTTGTTGTGGATATTTAATGTACAATTTATTTATTATTTAGTCAGACACTCGTTAAGAAAAAAATGTTACATATATTTATTTTGTTGCACATGAAGGAAATTTTTGTTAACTTATTTCCTACAATTTGTTAAAAAGATGCTAGAAAATGAATTGTGTAGTTCAGATTTATAAGAATGAGAAATGCAACAAGATGAAAACCAAATATAATGATATCCAAATACACTCAAACAACTAAAAAAGCAAAGGCATAAAACAGTTATAGTTCAACACTGTAATTATAAATAAGGTAAATTACCAAAACATGAGATAAGCATAAACTATAAACTCATCTTTTAAAAACAAGCATCATAACCTCTGATTTATGCTTTGAGTGTCTGGAGCATCATCAGAACCATGTTATGTTTCTGCATGTTCAGAAACATAACATGGACTCGGCTGCTTCCTCCTGAAAACATGTTCTGAGGACGGCTCATCTGGCGTTCCTCCAGCAGCAGAATCCGGCGAACACGGTGTCACATGTGAGCTCAGAGTCACAACCCAAACACGCCCACACCACCAGAGCGCTGATCCGTGCCAGAAAGCAGTCGCTGCACACACCTTCAAAACATTCAGCCTCTTTCATCCATATAGGAAAGTTTCCTCTGCAGGAATTAGAAATGTAAATAAAGACTTATAATGAGTTAAGATTATTGGTATGAAACTAAAACCAAATATGTTGTTGAGTAATATGCTCTCATTTTGAAGTTTTCTGCTGCTTATTAATGAAGATAATTTGTCTTTGAGTTGCATCATATGTAACACTGTCAGTGCCTGAGGCCTGAAGGCACCAACCGCTGCTCCACAGTGACTTCATACTGCTGCTGCTCATGTAGAAGATGAGACGCTCTAAGTTTCAACGTTGCCTTCGTTCTACTTCAGAACAGCAAATGTGTTTGACAGGTCAAACCTTCAGCTTTTACTGTGGAAGGATGTTGTCATAATGTAGTTTGGGGTGAAAACTCAAAAAAACAAATAAGAATTAAAATGAGGTGGTTGCTCATTCTAGCTTGACTTTTAACTGTTTGATAGTAAACTAAATGCTTCCACTGATCTTCCATCTATAACATCAAGAACAAACTATAAAGCCACCATAATGTATATAAAGTTATGTCATATTTATGACCGTTTCGTGTCAGTCTTATGCACACACATTCAAATAAAGTGTTAACCATCCATTTACTTTTGCAATAGGGATTTTTCAATATATTTACAATGAAAATGTCTTTGTCCATTCAGTTCCATAAAGTCCCTCCACAGATCACATTCTCTTCATTGTTGTATGCATTTTGTGTTTGCTAACATTTAGCTCTCACCTTAAATCGTTATCCCCTTTTTTCTTCTTATATCCCTGACTTATACCAAAAAGTCCTTTAAACTTTGGACTGTATTCGTTTCCAGAAGCTTCGTCCTGAAAACACTTCATACTTCCCACACAATCAGCAGTCATTTACAAGCAATCTAAAACTAAAGTCTTAAAATCATAAAAAAATAAAATAAAACAGCTTGGTTTGTCGTTTGAAAATCAACTATCTGTTTTCATCTTCTGTTAAATTACATTAGTGATATCAACCTGAAACAGGAACATGGGATGTGGAGAAAAGTTAGACTTTCAGCTGCTTCCAACCACTGCATGTCTAACTAAAGTAACAGCTGTTAGAGGAACAATGAAGTCCAGAACCAAACCAGAAAAGACCAAATCTATGCAAATGCTGTTATCGCTCTATGCAAATGCTGTTATCGCTGTCAATTACATCTTTTGTCACGAATGGTGACTATTCTCCCCTGTAGTAAATTACAGGAACGAGACGATATGAACCTTCACCTGATCAACACACATTTTACTTTAAAGATAAATATCACTTCTTTCTTCTTGTGTTTTCATTCCTTTATGCAATGATGCAAATATGTTGCTCTGTTCGTAGCATCAGATAATTGTGTTCAACAACCTTTTTCACTTTTCAGAAACTGAATATGTCAACGTTATTTCCATAACCACACTTGTAGACATAGGTATGAATATAACTATTATGAATTACCAGCATGGATACATTTACAGAGAAAGTTATAAAAATGTTGGTGTATGCCTTTTAAAAGGAAGTGGAAGTGGTGGAGCTTCGTATGGATTTTCAGGAAGCCTGTAAAGCCTTTCTGACCAAGCGCACAGTGTTTAGCACACACTCACCGAGTATAAATAGTCTCAGTATCGGCTGTCATTCCCATTTTCAGTTCAACAACAATGCCAGTCGGTTTCTAGCACAAAGTGGGAAGAAAAGAGAGGCACAGATAAAGTTCTTTTCAGCTAGATTTTAGTCTTGGTCTCGTCCTTCTTAATTCCTCTCCTCTGAATGTGTTCATTCTTAACTCTTTATTGATTCTTCTTGTCCTCTCTTCTAAATTTATTTCAGTTCCTTTATCTCTGGTTTTCTTTTATTTCCTTTCACCAGAGCTTTCACCTTCTCCAAACACCCCAATACACTTTCCCCATTTGGACAATCTTTCCCCTGTCTTCATCCTCTCCTCTCTTCTTTTCTCCTCAGCGCTCCGGGTTCTGGTCCGATGTTCCGGTCCACCACAGTGGCAATCGACCCAACAAATCAGCCCCAACCAAATGTCGAAAGGAACTGGGAAGCTTTCCATCCGAGCGGCGCCGAACGGGCAACAAGTAAGAGCTCTTATCCACTTAAAAGGCATGTGGCGGGCTGCTTAAATAGTTTATGAGAGAGTGTTTGGTTTTTGGTGATGAGGATATCACTCTTGATACTGAGGGATTAACCGGCGTGCGGTCTGCTGAATTATGTCTGTTGACAGCAAGAAATGAAATGGGGAGAGAAGTGAAGATGAGGAAGCTGGCCGATAAAACATAACAAGAAAAATGTGTTCTGGGCAATTATACAGCAAATGAAATAATGCTGCAGGGATTTGGAAGGAGCCTACAACCAAAAAAAGAGAGAAAAAGTTCAATTCAGCAGGAGAAAAACGCACACGAAAGAATTCGCTCAGGAAATTAGCAAAATAGTTTTTATTATTGACGATTTGAAAAGCATCTCAGCAGGGAGGGAAATTAATGTTGAGTCACTGCAGCGTTAAGTTAAGTTAGTCCTAATCCATTTAACTAAATTAAGACTGTATTTAAATACATTTTTTTAGTTGTTTTGTTTTTGTGTTTTAATAAGGAATTTAGATTGTCAAAATGTGAAAAAAAACCCTCACTTTTGTCATTTGTAATAATAACCAGGACAGAGTTGAACTTCTATTTTAATTCAGATCCATGAGTTATACTGCAGGATGCAGGATTAGCATTTTAGAGACAACCTCCTCATTTCAAGGGTTTCCCAAATGTTTATGGTTCCTTGTTTAATGGCTGTTGAGTGAAAGAAGAGACTTATTTAAAGGCCACAATATCCCAGTCAGATTATGATTATGATCATCAGTTGCCTTTGTGTAATGAAGCCAGATGTAATTTAAATACAAATATTTTACCAAATTATCACTTCTGAACTGTATCAAATATTATACAGTGACTTACAAAATTCTTAACCTTTCAACACTTTCTTTGACATTTTGTCACCTTAAAACTATAAGAGGCCAACACAAAGTACAGTATTACATAATTGCGAAACAAAAAAAGAAAATGTTTTTCCAAAAATAATTTTTCCAATATGTATCTAAGGGTGCCCTGCGACAGACTGGCGACCTGTCCAGGTGACCCTGCATCTCGCCTGGAACGCAGCTGGAGATAGACACCAGCAACTCCCGACCCCATTAGGGACAAGGGTGAAAAGAAAATAGATGGATGGATGGTATATAAGGGTGCAATCACACCAGACCTGTCTGGCCCACTGTAATTGAACGCTAGTTCATTGATCTAGAAACATCTTTTCCTTTGGGGAGATGTAAACTCTCATGCTAACCAAAAAAATGTTCATCTACAAACACTTATCTCAGTTCGGTTGAAATGAACTCTGGTGGGTATGAATGCATATGTAAACACCAAGCGGACCGGAGAGTACTCCAACAGCAGGACATGGGCTGCAGTGCAGGGCATTCTGGGTAAATAAAACCAAAACAAACGTGAGTCTAGCATTAGTGGGAGAAATGGCTCATGGTCTGAGAAACCTTACAATAGCTGTAATCTGACTCCATTTGTGTTTACATTTTAGGAAGAAGGAAGTTGCACTCAGTGACTTCTTCAGAGGTTTTTGACTTGTTTCCTTCAGTGTTTTTTGGTGTAGCGCCACCACAGGCAAGGAGGTGAACAGGTTGTTCAGTTTGTTTGACACAGAGCAGTGTGAAAGCAAACCACATCATCTGAAATGTAATAGATGTTGCTGTCGGTAAAACATAATTCCTCTGTGAAATATTTCAAGTGAGGACTCTGATACACAGACTTACATGAATCACAAGAGGACTCGCCCATAAAGACAAGCCCATTTTAATAGACCAGTGCACTCAATCTGGGGGAAATCAAGGCAATTAAAATAGTTTCCAAAAAACTTGTCCCACTGTCACTGGGAGCTTTTATAGGATACAGAAAATAATATCAAATAGTTTTAAAGCCCATTTGCAATGGAAATGCAGCTACTGCAAACATCAAGCCTACAGTGACACATTGATAATGTCAGTTGCTAGATGTGCAAAGCTGGTAGAAGTTTTACCCGAAAGAAGCTCTAAGTCTATTTTCTCCTTTGCAGGATTGATTCATAAAAATGAATCGCTTAAAGTTAGGTCCATAATTAAAATATATTCACATATAAGTGGGTTAGTCTGTGAGGAATTGTTGGACTGAATTACTTTCTGTCATCTTGTCTGAGTTTCTTCTGAAACAAAAGTTGAAATCAGATCCCTTTAGTCCATCTCAGTGGATTTTGTGTGCCGAATGGCTGCATTTTAAAAGCTAAGAAAGCATAACGCAGACTTCAGAGAAACAATCAACTGTCATCTTCTGATCTGAAAAATATGTCACCCCCTCATTCGGTACAGGTTTCTCATTATAAAGTCAAAGCCATCGGAAAAGTTGGGCAGTTCCTTTCAAACTCGGCTGTCTGCTTGAGTGCTGAATGGATTTGCATTTTCACAATCGGGAGAGAGAAATGTCGTTTTAAGGCTTGCCTTCTTTAAACACCCAAATGTTTTATAAACTCTGCTCCAAGGCATAAGAAGACGGCACATTACAGATAACTTTTAAAGCTGTGGGTCATTTTAATACCTTTGCCCAGAAATATCTGTCTGAGTCATTTAACACACCTGTTTGCAGACAGATGCATGTCTGGGAGTTTGCTGTGCACTAAAATGGTTCTAGAAAATGAATATTAGGATGTCTTCACAGCTGATAGTCCGGTAGAGCTGGTTCGATTGGGTACAAAAGCAATGTGTCAAACAATCTCAAACATTTGAAAAGCATGTTCACCTCCTGACCTGTGGGGGCGCAATGCCAAGAGCCACTGAAAGAAACGACTCAGAAACCCCTGAAGAAGACACTGAATGCAACTTCCTTCTTCACAAAATGCAAACAAAAATGGAGTCAGATTTTCATGTAGGATTTCTCATGAGCCATTTCTACTGCTAGCTCTAGACTTGCCCGTTAGTTTTGGTTGTATTTACACAGAATGCTTTTGGAGTGGTCTACAATCCACTTGACATTCACATACGCATTTCTACCACACCAGACTTCACTTCAACCGAACCGAAATCTCGGTTTGTAGGCAGCTCAGAAGCTCAGACTTATCTTTATTGGTCCACATCAGAGTTTGATTACTCATTCACACGTCCCCAAACGAACCAGACTTTCGAGTCAAATGATCAGGGAACCCTAACCCTACAGAAACCCCCCAGATGGCAGCCATTAACAAGCTCCTTCAGCAATTCCAGTGAATTAGTAGAGATGAATTGGTTAACTGATTCCAGTTCACTCTTTCCATAGCTTTCTATAATTTCCATAGGAAATAGGTTGCCGTCCATTCCATAAGCTTGGACAACATAATATTACATAATATTATGTTTTATCTAAGTTTCTAGATCTAGGTTTGAAGGAAAGTCATTAGAGTGTTCAGGAACAAGCCAAGAACAACTAAGCTAAACTCCATCACTGTTCATAGTGAAGTTAGAAAATCACAGAAGCTCTTAAAGTCAAAGGTCAACTTAATCCTTAAAGACTCAAATTCAATATGACATCATTCCAAAGATAAGTGTTTGAAAACTCATGGAGTGCATGTTTGTCTTCAGTTGTTCAGCAGTAAATCATCCAGCAATACTAAAAACAAATAGAAAATCTCGAAAGCATGATCGGAATATTGTATACAAAGTCTTAGAAAATAATGCCCAATGTGCCACAGAGGTACTCTGTTTTTTTATTACTGGGGTAGAAAAATAACCCATTTATGTTTTGCATGTAAATATGAGCAGTGTCAGCAGTACCAACCCTCTATTTTCTTCTCCCTTTCAGAATCACAGACCCAGCTGATCCAACCCTTCCTCCCCCTCGACCCCACACTCGAGTCCAGACTCCTGAGCAACACTGATTGGGCATACGGCCAAATGGATGCAAACAACTCAGCAGCTGCTGCTGACGATCCCTGCATCCTCAAAAAGACCCATCTGGACTGCGGCCGCCTCAGAGCCAACCACACGATAAACCCTGATGACACAAACTGTACCGTTTCAAATCACTTCTACAAGCATTTGACGCCTCGTTGTTACACGAGGAACGCCATCACTCCTATAGATGTCCCAACAGCTACCACTGGCACAAAATCCTGTGAGAACTCTGACGTAAACCCAAATGACAACAGGAGCAAGGCGATGAGTACGGCTCACACCCTGTCGGCCCCCAGCCGGCTTCGCCCCGTGTCCTTCTCCCTGCCCAAGCGGACCTGCGTCCTCCTGCACCAATCAGCTGCGGTCTTCATCCAAGCCGGACAGGGTTCGGAGTTGCCAGGGAAACAAGTAGGTGTGGCAAATCAGGAAAGGACAAAAAACCTTGGGGAGAAAGTTACTGATCAGGGGTCAAAGTCTCCAGTGTGTTTGGATGTGGATGGCTGGGACACTGGAAACCAGTGCAGTGCGGACAGTAAGATTGAATTCCGGCCTGCTGAGTCTGCTGACAAAGGACCCTTGGGACCGCCTGGGAATAAAGCCCAGGTTTCGTCATGCAATCGCAATGTGATTGGAGAAGAGAACTTGACAATTAGTGGGAGTGGAGCCCAGCTCTCTTTATGTAAGGACACTGGGACAGAAGCCCAACGTGGGATTGAAGCTCATCTTTATTTAAACAGAGTCACACCGGAACAAATTTCTGACAGCATCAGCACTGATTCAGCAAACAGAGAAAATGAGGTCCACCATCAAGAAACAACACATCAAGAAGGTGAAGATCTGCTTTTCTCTGCCACAAATCATCCCGAGAAGCCTGATTCTTGTGTCGCAAATGAGAGTCCAAAAGAATCAAGCTTCCCCTCATTAACTTGTTGCAACACATTGATGCCTGTATCTCCAGATCGTCCCAAGGAGCCTTTCTGTCAGGTTCTGAGCCGTGACAGAGGCAGGGTTCTTCTGTGGCCCACAGAAATGGTAAACTACACCAAGACATCGCCCTCCATCTCCTACAGTGTCAACCCTCTACTGTACGACTTCAGAGCTCATCACAAGGCCAAAAAAGGGGGCACAGAAAAAAAAGGAGGTCTAGAGGAAGGGAGGGAGAGAATAAAGCCATCTGTGATCAAACAACCCGACTGCCAAGAGAGGCATGAAGATACAGAGGGAGGAAAGGAAGAGAAGATAGATGAAAGGAGAGAAGAGGCAGAGGGAGGACAGGCGGGAAATCCTGTGGAAGTTGTCGACCATTGTGATGGTGGCGACGCAATCCAAGGCCGCTCCAGTTGCCGTGATGAAAATGCTTTAAAATTTGTTCCCCTCTCTGCAGAAAGCCACCATGCACCAGGCCTTCTTAAAGCAGCAAGGAGAAGGAGAAGGAGGGCAGGGATGGGGAGGGGAACAAGGAGGAGGGGGCGAAAGAAAAGAAGAGGAAATGCGGATAAAAAAGACTCGGAAAAGGGAAGGATAATGAGTCCCTTCTTTGCAAGCCAGATGTTTGAAGGGAGAGGGGTAGAGAAGCTGAAAAGAGAGGGCAACATAAAAGATGAGAGGAGAGATAAAGAGCTATTAAATAATCTCACTGCAAATCAGCCGGTAGGAGGGAGAGAAAAGAAGATGAGGGAAGAGGAGCAAAGGATGAGAAGGGATCAGATGATGCGAGAGAGGGCAGGTAGAAACGACGAGAAGAGGGGAGAGCTATTAAGTAATCTTCCCATGAATCGGTGTAATCGGTGTAACCAGCTGTGTGTGCAGGTGAAGCGGGAGGCCAGCCAGCATCAATCCCACCAATCAGTCTCTGGATGGGGCCCAGGGCTCAGAAAGCTCCTCTGCAGGGGTGCAGCATGCTGCTCTGTGATTAGCCACGTCCCCAAGTCTGTTATGGAGACACCACGCTGTCCCGCAATTACACCTGGCCCTGCCGAGGATGACAAAGGGATGGGAATGATCCACAAAGACGCATCGGCGGGGAAGAAGGAGGGCGGGCAGGAGCAAAGGAATCCGAGGAGCGGCGAGATAAGTGGCGCTGAGGAAAACACGTGTAAGCTAGCGATTAGCAGTGTTACTTTCCCCCGTCGAGACGCTGCATGCGAGGAGGAAATGTGTCTCGTTCCTATACCTCACGGAGAAACGGCAGGAAATCCGACGATTAGCCCCACCTCCGCTTCCTCCAGAGACGCAGCGTGTGGTCAAACACAAACAATACCTGCAGGACAAAGCTGCACCACGACAGTTGAGAGCCTGTGCTGTTTGGAAGCGGAGCCAAGAATCGGATCGGCCTGTGGGGTTGTGGCTCCCCATCCCACTCATTTGCTTGCAGGATTGTCCAGAAAGAGGAAGGGAGGATCGCCGGAGCCAGTGGCACAGAAGAAGAAACGAAGACGAGGCAGGAGGCAATTGAGGAGATTCATGAATGTTCTACTCAAGAGGCAAGAAAGAAATCAGGCCAGCTTGACCTCTGACCTCAGTGACGGAGGGGATTGCTGTTGTCAGCTCATACCTACAGACTGCCACCCAATCTGTAAGACCCAAGAGCCCCTGAGCCACAATGCCAATACTGACGAGGAAATACTTAGCTGCGGTTCTGACCACCAAGACAAGCCCTGCTGTTGTGATGAGAGTCATGGAACTGCTAATGACCACAGTCAGCTTGACTGTGAGCTCTCTGAAGGATTGACACAACTCAGTGACTGTCACACCTGTAACACCTCAATGCCCCACCGACAGGGAGCTGAGCAATCCGTCAGGGATGATGGACTTAATTCTGCCGTTTGCTGTGATCATGATACCACTTTTATCAGAGGATGTCATGTACGCTCGGTTGACCAGAATCCTGATTGTACTTTGAACAAAACAGAACCATCAGGGTGTGCACAGTTAACAGGTACCCTCAGATGTAGCACCAACAACCTTTGTCAGTGTGAAGACAAGCACACCAAAACAGAGTATCAAAGCATAACTGATGACACTTTTTGTCGCAGTTGTGACTCTGTCAATAAAATTGTCAGGAGCAGTAAGAGCGAGGAGGGTGAAACCGAAGCACAGGGTCACGACAGCGCCCCGCTCTCTGGTCCAGACGGTGGTTATAGGAGCAGCCAGGGTGTTCATCAGACTGAGACTGACAGCGGTCAGTGCCATGGATTCAATAGTAATCCTGATTGTAATCCCAGGAGTAATACTGCTAATAACACCAGCACCAGAAACGAAGCAGAACATGTACACACCGGGGAGAGGCAGAGGAAGGAGGAGGAGGTAGAAGAGGAGAAACGGTTGGAGAGAAAGAGGGAAGAGTGGGAGAAGGAGTGGGTGAGGAGGAAGGAGAAGGAGGAACAAGAGAGGAGGAAAGGAATAGAGTTGGAGCATCTGTTTTCAGAGAAGAGGCAGTGCTTTCCTCCTCACCTCCCCCCACGCTGCATCCCCCTCCATGCTCCGCTCCTCCTCCAGCCGTCCCTCTCATCTTCCGCTTCCTTCTCCTTCCACCACACCTTCATCCAGCACAACCTCTCCCTTCTGCCACCTCCATCACACCTCCAGCTCGCTTCATACCCCCACCTTCTACCCCCTTTCTCCCCTCACCTCTCTCCTCTTGCCTCTGCTCCGCCGCCACCACCACCTCCTCCACCGCCGCCCCCTCCACCTCTTCCTCCTTCATTCTACGCTTCCTCCCCCATCCCGCTGCTGGACGCTCCCAGTCCGTACCCCTTAGCGGCTTTTCATCCCGTTCAGAGTCACCACCCATCCCTGTACCCTCCACCTCATCCAGCAGTTCTGCCCTTACAGGTGTTGCTGTAGGCTGTAGGCCGTTCCCCAAGACCAGTCCCACATCATTGCCTAACTATCACGTCCAGGGTGGAATATGAGTCATTTTAAGAAGAGTGTAATCAGAAAACAAAGTCTATCTGTCTTCATGCAGAGCCTCTTGGAGTCCTTACACTCCAGTACTGATTCACATGTCTGGAAAAAAATATATATATAAAAAGATGGTTAATTATCCTCATCAGTCGCAATCCGACTCTAAATGAGCCTCAGGTGTGCAGCCTGTGGGATTGTGGTGGGAATACGCAGCTGGGCTCGTTTTTCTCGGCAGAAATCAGTCGACGTCTCCCGTTTAGCATTTTAAACCAATCATTTACTTTCAGGATGAATTTCGGCGACACTAAAAACAGAAAGAAAAAAGTTCAGCCTCGCATTCCTTTTAGATATCTTCACTCTGTGATCATAAACACGCGCTGTTTGGTTCACATGTTCTCCCCGAGAGGTTTCAGGTGGTTTCTGTTGACGCCACACAGCCGTGTCAGAGAAAAGGCAGATCTTCAAACGCAACTGTAAAAGCATTGAACTGTGTCACCATTCTCACTTTTGTGTCATATTATAAACATGAACTGTCTTTTATTGGGATTAGAGAAACATAAATAAAGTGGAAAGCAGACAGAAATCAAAATTTTTTACAAAGACAGATCTGATATTTGCATTTCTATTCAGCTTCCTCCTGAATTGATACTTTCCTCCCTGCTGAAGAAAAGCATCGCCCACACAGCGATGGTAGAGTTTAAGGGGACGTGTTTTTCTGCTCACATAACGTTTTAGAAATTCTTATGAGTTTTTAATCAACAGTGACTTTCTTCCATAAGGCCCAAAGTTTTGAAACATACATTTTTATGAATGATGGATTGAGCGATTCACTAATGTTTTCTGAAAACATACCAGATATCAGGTGACTTTGATGGGAATCAGTTACATCAGCTTTTATCAGAGTAAATGTTGGCCATGCATGTCAGATTTTTTAATTTTAAGGATGATACTTAAAATTAAGTATGCAGCTAATTAACAGTAGCTGCATTTCCATTCACCATATATTTGTGCAATATAAATTTTCCATTAGGCTAAATAAATTTGCCTAATGGAAATTCCAATTTCAAAAATATTCTTGTTTGTCGATGAAAAGTTTGAAAAAGTATTGGAATTGGTTTATCTCACAAACCTGCAATGGAAACACTTTTTTTGTGCATCGCATGAGTCGTGATCAACAACTGGACGTTGTCACTGGCTCCAACCATGAAGAAGAAGACCACAGGAAGTAGTAGGAGGATGATGACCCAGCATGTTTTCAATGACTTGCTCGTGAACAAACTTATCCACGTGTGATTTTAATTGTGTTTCTTATTAAATGGAAACGCCGCAATTGTAAAATTATGTTGTTTTTTTTTAACATTAGCAAAATATTGACAAAGTTTGCGTGATGCTAGGTGCGTGACTAGCAGCAGCTAGCACGACATTTAAATACAAAATGGAGACGTTTTGTGGTCACATTACAACCACATTACGTTTGGTTGTAATGTGACCAAACGTAAAAGAGTACTTTTTTATATATTTAGAACGAGTGAAATATTTTTAATGCCCTGACTTTACTGACTTTAAAACATTTCCGCTGAGTAGATATATGATATATCAACATTATCATCAGCACTGGCCATTTATAACATATCGGTATCGGTTTGATAAATAAACAAGATGGAAATCAACAACCAATGTTTATTTCCATCTTGTTTCTGGAGGAGGAAGAGGTTGATCATGTGGCAGTGATATTCATTTGATCCCAGTCAGTAGTGTAGTCAATTTTTCAAGATGCCCCAAAGATAATGAAATTAATATATAATACAGATAAATATGGGTTAGAACAGCAGTACAAATATTGATATTGGCCCAGATTTTCATATTGCTTAATCCCTCATTTTAAGGATTAAAATTAGGGATTAATTAGGGACTAATTTTAATTTTAAGGATTAAAATTAGGGATTAAGATTGAAAACTACAAATCTGGAGAAATGTAAGGCCTGAGCTTTGCATGAAAATTATTTGGCTTGATAATAACATTACCAGCACTCCCATAACATACCGCTATCTTTTATTGACACATCTACGCTCAGATTGCATCAGGGGTGGTTTTTATGCCAAAGTCAAATGAAGAAGAAAATGCATTTGATATTAGAGATGATATCTCTGCTTCTGCTGCAAGAGTTTTTTAAAATTGACCACTCCGCCAGGCCGTGCTGAATATGTTAAATCAGTGAAGAGCTGTACAGTTAGAATAGTAATAGGCAGATGAAATGTGAATCCAAGCCACTAAGAAGTGAAGCAGGAAATGGAAGGACAATTATTCCGAGTCCTTTATGAGAACTTACAAAAAGCATGAAAGGCAAAAGGTTTTCTGCTCCTCTGTAGGGGACAAAGGAACCAGTACAAATATGAGCAACACACTCTTGGGCTTCGTTTACAAAGAAATACAGTGGCTAGAAGCAATATCTCTGCACCATAACTTGCTCTCACATTAAACTTCAAAGTATTTTTTCTGAAATATCATACGATAGGCCAACACAAAGAGGATAATTGTGACATTTTTATACATAATGTCACAATTGGAAGTCACCCATTACAGCGTCCAACTGTTGGTAAAATAATCTCTCTATAAACCACAGCTGCTCTGTCAAGTTATTACAATGTGACAAAATGTGAAAAGGTTCAAGGGTTATGAATATCAAAATCATTCCCTAGATTGGACCAGAACCAAGTAGTGACCTGCCTGCAGTTTGAGATGCAGATAGATTAGAGTGAATTTTGCAGGAGCTTTAAGTGGGATGTGATAAACAACTGTTAGAGGCAACACAACCCCTTTTACTGAATGGAACCAGTGAAAAGGTACAAAGGAAAGGAGATAGTGTTCACTAATAAAGCACATAAATAGAGGTCTTTATTATAACATTCATCAAACATTATGTTTACAGCAGATCTCAACACACTTGAAAGGGTTGAAGTTACAATTAGAGCAAATCAGTAAGTTAAAACAGATTTTGCATACACAATAAAGCTCAGGCCTTTTATTAGATTACAGTCCTTTCCTCAGGAAACAAATACAGAAAAGATTTACTAATACATGTATGTCCATTGATCATTCTGATTATAAAGTCATGACCACAAGTTTTGAGTGAGTCAGTTGTGTATTTCTTGACTTAATCGTGTTTCTTTGAAATATTATGACGAAATGACGTTTCAAAGATTGTAATTTTCTGGAAATACATGCAACGAGTGTGAAGAGTTAGTATTTGCCTTGTTCACTGAAAGGCTAGTTGTAAACGTTTGGACCAAATCCAGTTTGATGGCGACCCATTCTTCCATCACCAACAGTTTATCAGCTTTTGTTCCTAAATACAGCAAAGATGTGGATTAAATCAAAGAACAATTCGAATTTCCACCACAAAAATGGAAGCTCCAAAGTTTGTCCAACACATCTGTGACACTCAAAACTTTTTATGACAACTGTCGATGGCAACACAACCCCTTTCACCTTGATTTTACTGAACCTTTTCCAAGTTGACCTATTGCTTCAAACATCAAAACGGCTGACAAACAGATTTAGCTGGCGGCTGGAAACGGCGTGAACTCTGTCTCTGTTGTTGTTGGAAAGCCTCTGATGTTACGGACTTCTTTTGCTGCTGTGTATTTGCTGCTGTTACTTCCGTGTCAAAGCCTCGGGCAGAAACTGTGGAGCATGCACTGACCACCCACCCACTAACTCTGACTCCAATTGAACATATCCAAGAGTAATTCATCTTTCAGCCACATTATCCAGGTCTGTTAGAGGCACAAGCATAAAAGACTTTCTCTGCAGGGCAACACACTATCATTCTTCGCTAATATTGAATAAGATAAGATTGAGAGGGGTTTCTTTGGTATATCATTTTAGAAATACACTGTTTTCTCTTTGAATATCAAACGCAAGATGTTGTTATAAATTGAAATAACAATGCAACTGGAATTAGCAGTAATGATCTAGTCCAGGAGTCGGCAACCCAAAATGTTGAAAGAGCCATTTTGGACCGAAAAAACAAAAAATTGATCTGTCTGGAGCCGCAAAAAATTAAAAGCTTTATATGCGGTTTATAATGAAGGCAAAAGCAGCTTTAAGTGTTTGTATTAGCTGCTAGCCTATTATCAAGATGCCTAAGAGTATACATAATTAGCATTCATGATTACATGTTTATTTTCCTGCTGTGCGTCCTGGACGGAATGATGCACCACGTGACTCTGTTGTATAATGGTGCTTTAAGTTTACCTTCCGTTAAAATATTAATGTTTTATGTTTCGTTGCATTGATAAAATTAAAGAAATGCTATAACGAAATCAGATTTTTGATATAATTTTTATTAGGAAGATCGACAGCGAAAATGTCGTTTTGTTTTTTTTCTGGAACTTGTAAAATCTGCTCCAAATGCAGTTTGCATAACGACAATCGATCTTTGTAAATAATCACCGTTAAATGTGTGATAGACAAAACAAA
>CAEGAD010068282.1:0-46073 GCA_903067055.1 Poeciliopsis paucimaculata
TTGGCGCCCCCCCCCCATCTCCCCCCCCCCCCCCCCCCCCCCCCCCCCGGTTTTCTCTGCAGGGTTGGCCCGTTCTTCGGTCACCACCGACACAAAAAGCCAGATTACCGATTATTTAACGTGTTTGCCGCGATTAACCTTTTAATTTTTAACCCAAAACATCAGGAATGGGTTGTGGTAGAAAGCTCGGTTAGCTTGAAGTTAACGGTGCTTCCCAGGTTAGCAGAAGCAGCTGAGTGTCAACTGAGTTGCTACAAATGCATATGCATTACATTGTCATCTTAATGGGAAGATGTATGGAGGTAAATATAAGGCAGGACTGGAAGAGAACTTGGGGTTTTAGTGATTTAGAGCAAACGATATTTATGCTTTAGAATGGCCCAGTCAAAGTCCAGTCCTTAATCCCAATCAGTAGCAACACTTGTTAGATGTTGTTGACAGACATTCTCCACTCAGCCCAACTGAGTTTAAAATATTTTTGCAATAATTGCAGAAAATTGCCAAAAATAGCACCTTTAATTTATATTTGATTTCGTCCTTCTTCTTTACAATTATGCTACAATATGTTGGTCTGTCACATAAAGTCAGTGGTTTTAATGTAAACGATCAAAGGGTGTACATACTTTTGCAAACCACAGTGTGTACCTGAGACAATCAAGAAACTACATTTGAAATATTGTGTTATTTTAGGTACATTGTCTTCTTAAAATGTTAAAGAATCGCTTTTAAGTTAATTGGTGAATACGTGTTTTTTATCTGTTAGATTTCTCAATCAGATTTCTTGCAAAACATGAACTCATAGTTCTCAATGCTTCTTTTTTTTCTTTGCTTTTCAGCTAAGAGGAACAACAATTCTGACATCATGAGTCCTCCAGCGCAGCCGAACGTCTTCTGCTGTTGCCACAGAAAAATCTGGTTGCATTCAGCAGTAGAAGGGGAACACAATTGTTTTTCCTCCTAATTAGTATCTGTGCTACGCTCCCTCCTAAGGATAACATGGAAGTACAAGCACAATGAATAGATACACCACCCTTAGACAGCTTGGAGATGGCACCTATGGCTCTGTCATCCTGGGTCGCAGTCTGGAGTCAGGGGAACTTGTTGCCATAAAGAAGTGAGAATGTAGAGATTATGTTTTTTTTTTTTTTTTTACTTGTTACAGATTTTCTAGTTTTGTGCTGTGGTATATCATCGTACTTAATGAATACAAAGGGTTTTGGTGTTGAGCTCAAACTAATTAAACAGAAACATTTGTTTTTTAGAATGAAACGAAAATTTTACTCCTGGGAGGAATGCATGAACCTTAGAGAAGTCAAGGTAAGTTTGTATTGGACATATTTTAGATTTTTGAATACCAAAGCAGACAGTTGTCATATAAAAATGGTTTTACATAATTACAAACCAGAGAAAAAGGTGCGGAGTTTACATGAATAATTAACAATTATTGACCTAATTTGTGCTAAGTGTTGTTTTTAAAAAAAATTATTTTAATGATTTTTTGGACATGCCAAAAATATTCCTTTTTACTTTTTTTAAAAAAAGTAAAGAAAAAAATTACTAGTTCTACTGGCAGATTATTTATATCTCAGTAGTTTATAAGGGAAATAATCTGCCAGTGGAACTAGTAATTCTCATTAATTTTAAGGAATTAAAATTAACCAAGAGCAAACAATATTTATGTTTGCTCTTGGTTAAATTATGTTAAACATGTTTTTCAAGTTTTACAAAGAGTACTTCTTTCAGTTCTCTCTGAAAGTATAAGCATGTTACTTCCAACCATATTCAGAATTCATTTGGATTAGAGGTGAAACGTCCTTGTTTGCTTTACTAGACAGTCCCCTTTGAGTAAAACTGAGTGGGCAGAACTCTTGAGATTTTTGTTTTCAGAAACAATAAAATATTCCTAAAACGACACAACAGCAAAATAAACAGCAAAATGATCAATGAAATAGATTGCAAATCTCAGAAATGCAGATGTAAAGAATACAGAGTCATACTCGTGTTCTCACTGTATTTTGATTGGGTTTCAGTTTTTCAGTTGTCCTTCCTTTAAGATGAAAACCAAATGTGTTTACGTGTTATACTCTGATGTTGTTAGTAACTCAGCTGTCAAGTAACCCGAACCTTTCTCTTGTTTTACTTCCACGCCATTTCAAAATGTCAGAGCCCAAATTGCTTCACCCCAGCTCTCAGAGCAGCAGGTGATTCTAGTGAGCCGTTAAATTCACAAAAACCGCTGGCCCGCCAGTAGCACAGCAAATCAACAGCAAAGTCAAGAAAATAATGCTACATAGATTAGCCATAGCATGCCACTGTTAGACTCCCTTTCACTTTCCCCTCCCTCCTAAAATGTAGCATGTTAAATACATGAACCCAGTGCATTCACCCTGCTTTCAAGTTGTTTTATGTATAATTTTCCGCTTTTGAATTTTAAGCAAAAATCCTCCGTCAGCAGCAATAAGCCCCTAAATCGCACAGCGTTCTTACTCTGCTCTTATTTTATCCAGAAGCCGCAGGTCGTGCTTCTCAATGTGCTGCATTAAAGCTATTTGCATTGTCCAGCATGATTAGATTTATTTAATTTCAAGTACATATTTTAAATCTTTTTTTTTTTTTTTTTTTTACATATTTTTTTACATGCATTGTTTTATTCTTTCAGTCCCTGAAGAAACTAAACCATGCTAATGTGATCAAACTCAAGGAGGTAATCAGGGAAAATGATCACTTGTACTTCATTTTTGAGTACATGAAGGAGAATTTGTATCAGCTGATGAAAGACCGGTCAGTATTTTTGTTTCTTCCTTTAAAAGGTTCCAAATATTTAAAGTGCTTTTGTAAATTTTAATGTCTCTTAACAATTTCTTGACTTTTGTGTCTTGCTGCAGGACACGTTTGTTCCCTGAATCGGCTGTTAGGAATATTATGTTTCAGATCTTGCAGGGACTTGCATTCATTCATAAGCATGGTGTGTTTTTACAACCAGAGCTTCATGTTAAGCACACTTGTTGTTTTAGTCCTGATGAGTTCTGCTCTCGGTGTCTATGTCAGGGTTTTTCCACAGGGACATGAAACCAGAAAATCTCCTTTGTATGGGCCCAGAGCTGGTGAAAATCGCCGACTTTGGGCTCGCCCGTGAGATCAGATCTCGACCGCCGTACACGGACTATGTTTCAACTCGATGGTGAGATTAAATGATCTGCGTGTTTATTGTACATTAGTAGGATTTCAGGGTTTTAGTTGCCATGGTGTTTTTAACCAGGTACCGAGCTCCAGAGGTGCTCCTCAGGTCCACATCATACAATTCACCCATTGACCAGTGGGCGGTAGGCTGCATCATGGCTGAGCTTTACACACTCAGGCCTCTGTTCCCAGGATCCAGTGAAGTCGATACCATATTCAAGATTTGCCAAGTCCTGGGTACACCAAAGAAGGTAATAATTGGTAAAGGAAACAAAAATATTTTATTTACATAAAACTTTTTATTTCTATAAAACTTCTTTTGTTTTATAAAAACAAAAGAAGTGAAACTTAAGACATACAATTCTTCTTTTGTATCTTATCAGTCATGTACACGGTGCCTTACACCCATCTCTCTCCTGTAGGGAGTTTCTCGTAAGTTTCTCCCATCTCTGGTTAATTGGTTCCTCTGTCCCAAAATCAAACCTGGTTCAAAGGAGTTTCAGTTGGAAAGAGAAGAAAAACATCTTCACTGAAAACTTTATCAGTTCCATACTTGCTCAGAAACCTTCATTATCAGTTCATTCTTAGCAGTAAATAAGCAAACGTTTTATTTTCCAAGACCATATTCATTCTAATGTATTGTTACAATTTTAATTGTTGGTGAGAAAGTCCAGAGAAAAGTCATGTTAAATATGACATAAAAACATCTCAAGGAATCATTAAGCATTAAAGCTAACAAATATTAAAGCACAGCATCAGGATGAAGGCATAAGACTTTAAAAGCAGACAGAAAATAATTTGAAAATTAAGCTGCTTCTAGATTAAAACCTAATATGTTTATTAATGATTCATTGATAAACCAAGAAGCTCATACTTAGGCACCAACATGTTGTTCTTTCTTTGATCATTGAGAATTTCTTTAGTATCAACTTTTCCAAATAAGACAGTTTGTTTTTAATGAATATTACACTAGTACGTTATAAAAACCAGATATATTTTTTCCTAAGTTCTTTTCTGATGAAGTCAAATAGTGCTTCTTGTTGCTGTTTAGACCTTTTTTTTAAAAGCATTTATTGCTCCTCTAAGTTTGGATCAACATTGTTTTGTCCTCATAGTTTTTAGAATAGAGTTGGGAAGAGAGACTTTTTTAACCCGTCTCTTATTCATGGAACTGTGACCAAGAGTTATTTTTTTCTGTAATGAACTGTGACTTCTCCCTGCAGACTGATTGGCCCGAGGGATACCAGCTGGCAAGTGCCATGAACTTCCGTTGGCCTCAGTGCGTTCCCAGCAACCTGAAGACTCTGATCCCCAACGCCAGTCCAGACGCCATCCGTCTCATGACAGACCTGCTTCACTGGGATCCCAAGAACAGGCCGGCCTCTGCTCAGGTACCGTCCGCCCCACCATCTTCCATTCTTGCAGCCAAACGATCTGAACAAAAGTTAACTCTGTTGGTTGAAACCCCATTCAGGCTCTCAGGTACTCGTACTTCCACGTGGGCCAAGCTCTGGGCACCCCTCAGCAGATCCTGGAGCAGGGCAGACCTCAGCCGGGTCGAGTGCAGCTGCAGCCTCCTCTGCAGCAGCAACAGCAGCAGCAGCCTCTCCTACTGCTGAAGCCCATGCCCCCCACCCAGCCTCCACCTTCTAACCAGCACTGCACGCCCTCCAGGCCTCTCCAGCAGGTCGTGCCGCCCCCTGCATCAGCAGCTGCCCAGGCGGCGTCTTACCAGCGGCACACGGGGCCCAATCACATTCCGAAGCCGGAGCAGACGGAGGTCATGCCACAGAGTCACCTTCCTTACATCGTCGACAAGAGTCTGCAGAGCAAGGTGAGCTGTCTGGTCAGATTTTACCATATTAGGCCTGAAATCTGGGTGTGGTGATGGACTCTGACCCTTCAGAGCCACATCAAGACAGTTACAAAGTCGGCCTTCTATCACCTGAAGAACCTTTCCTGGACAAAAGGACTCATGTCCCAGCAAGAGCTAGAAAAGCTCATACATGCGTATGACAAAATGGCACTCGACAAAATGTAATGTTTGTTACAGGGATCTCAATTGGTGACTGTATGATATTCTTGTGACTTTTATTTTTGTGTTTTTATGATGTAAAGCACTTTGAAATGTGCTATACAAAAAACTCGATTGATAAATAGATCTGATGTGGTTATTTGTGCCTCACATCTTGCTGATATCTGTGTTTAGCCACGGCAGCAGGATACAGGCAGCGCAAACCTTCTCAACTACCAGGTGAAGCCAAAGGGAGGAGGGCGGCGGCGATGGGGACACGGCACGGGACACGTCAAGAGTGACAACTGGGACAACTATGAAGACAGAGATCTGTCATCTTTGAGCATTCTGGGGAAAAATAACTTTTCCTCAGAGAAGCGGAGGCAGGGAGAGGACGCTCTGAGCAGGTGAAGATGCAGTCAAGTGATTTACTCACCAGCTCCCTCATATGTAGAAAACAAAAGCATGTTTAGATACAAGCAGCTCTCGACTTTTCCCTTTTACAGGTACGGAAATGTTCTGGATTACAGTCGACCCAGTGGAAAAGAAGACACACCTTTGAACCTGAACAAGACCGCAGCCTATCAGGAGCCGTCACGAACCGCCTCAGCCAAGCAACACTACCTGAGACAGTCTAGATATTTACCTGGTAATAAAAAGATTTTTAAATACCTGCTGGTGTGATTGGAAGCTGTCCTTCTAGATGTAGTAGCTGCTTTTGAAAAGATCTTAAATGTAATTATCAGAATGTTAGACCTGAAGAAATCTTAAATAAAGTTAAATTAAATTTCCCATCCAAAGTTATAAATTAGATTTGGAAGCTCTTATAGCTGCAGTTATTGCAGGTCAGGATTGAGGAATCAGGATGTTATTATGCTTTTATGTAGTGTATTAATCAGCCCTTAGATGGAAAAAACATCTCTTCCCCAAAGAACGTAATAGTTTTCTTGGTGAAATAAAGTTCAAACAGTGTTCTAACTTATTGAGCTTTGTCAATTCAACAAGGCTTAGTGTGAAATTGATTCCAGATGTTAACAACAGCTGGTATGAAGTTCACTCAGGTTGAAGGCATTAAAGTTAAGTAGCCTGTAGATGCAGAAACACACTACCAGAGCTGACAAGTAATTTGTGAATAAAGTTATTATTGAACTCATTTAACTTTTTTAAATGAGTTAATTAAGTACAAGCTGGTTGGCAAGTAACTTTTTAAGTTAACTTACCTAAATGTTTTGGGTAAACTTCACATAGAATTTAAATTTAATGCATAATGTCCTGGAAGCTGCAGTGTGTAACTTAAAAACAATGTTTTTTTTTACATTTTTGTTGAAACTTTCATGTTGTGGCATGAGACATAATCTGTAAAAAAAAATCAAGCTCCTCTTCCTTCTTGCAGTGTTTCATAAATAAACCACAAAAACAACCAATCAGAGCCAGGGGGAAGGTCTTAACTCTGGCTGACAAACATCCTTGTGTATGCACTGCTCAGTGTGCTAATGGTGGCAAAACAACATAGTATAACAGAAAAACTGTTTATGCGCCATCCTCTGTGGTCATGCTAACTAGCTTTAGCATTCATGCAGCATGGCAGGTTCTGTTCTGGAGAACTGGCTGGAGCTGCAGAGACTAAAGGAGATTGACAGCCTGTTTATGTTCATCACACTTTTTTTTTTATATGTTGGAATACAGTTTGCAGTGATCCATAAATGTTTTTCCTCAGGCATAAGTACAAAGAAGAATGCGCCCATAGATGCCAGTAAGGACTTCACTGGAAGCCATCTTTGGGGCGGCAGTAGTATTCCTTTTGGAGGAACGCTGCCGAGCAGAGGAGCGCATGGTAACTCCCTTTTTTTTTTTTTTTTAAACTTTTGCCGGTTTGTTGCCTCAAACTGCTTGCAAATAAATTTGTGTCTTCTTGTCTTTCATCCTCAGGTACAAATACAATCCCTGGTGGATACATCCCATCATTTTACAAAAAAGACGGTGGCTCTGCTGGCCACAGAGGAAGGCAGGGTACATCAGTGGAAGCTACAGCATCAAGTGAGCTTTCTATATTATCTGTTACATTACAGCTTGAAACTCTCATGTGTATTACCAAAATGAAGGTTTTAGCAACCTGGTGAAACGTGAAAAGCTGTGCGCTACATGCATCTGCTTGATATGAATTGTTCTTATTTTCTGTCGTTATAGATTATGCAACATGGCGGTCTGGTCGGAGTCAGATGAACCCTTCTGCCAACGCGCCCACAACCAACAAAAGCACGTCCAGTCTGCATCCTCGCCCGCCGCTACAGAGCATTCACGGCCGAACAGACTGGTCTGCCAAATACGGACAACGTTAGTGGCGTCCATGGAGCTCAAAAATGAGCTTCAATAACTCTTTTGCTTCCAAAGAGTAGGCCTAGTTGTTTTATAACCCAAGCATGTAAATATAAACTTTACACAGCAATAATTTTTGTTTCATAGGTGTACAATGAATGCTTCGAGTTGTAAACTATTTAAAGTATGACAAAATGCAATGAGCCAAAAACGTGAGTGCATCCCTTCCCTTTCTCTTTGTCTTATTGTCTTTGTATTATAGCTGCTGCAAAGGTTATGCCTCAGTTTTGTTTCCCAGAATGCTGACCACCCACATGTAAACATATAATATGCATATTACAATGGTATGAAACTGTCACTGTGATTTCTTTTGGGCTAATTAATTGTTTTTTGTACTTTTTGCATTTTGTTCAATGACAGCTGCCTTGCCAGTCAACTATTGTTTTGTGTTCATGTTTTCAGTAAAAAGATGTTGTAATTTTAGTGTTCATAAATTGCCATGTTGCATAAATCTGTTTGTTGCATAAAGCCAAACTTTAAGTCTCAAGTTATTAAGTATAAACATTTTGTGTGTCAAAAAATTTCACATTTTCACACTTGACACTATTCAGAGCACTTAGAACTTAGAAGTGTTTTATAACGTTATAAAAAAGATTTGTTATAACTTTTTAATATACTACATTAAATCAATTGTAAAATTATTACAAAACTGCATTAAAAGGTAAGGCAGACTGCCACGTGCAGCGCCGCATTTGGATGTGTCTGAAGCTTGGAGCTTGACTTCCCTACGTTTCTCCTTTTGGCCTTGAGCTTGTTTGGAGGTTCTAGCAGGGGAGCGCAGCTACTGGTACACCGAAGGATGGTCGTCCGCCGCGGGGGGACGTCGTCCGCTGCCACCGAGCGCAGAGCTTCGGGAGGGACACATGTGGAGCAGTGAGGGAGGAAGGGGACACCCGCCTAGCCAGCCAGATCAGCCGAATCAACCCTAGCGATCAATGGGGTGACAGATGTCGCAGCCAGATCGCCCTCACATCCGAGAGAAACTGAAGCGCCGAAGCCTGTATATAGGCGAAGCAAAAAGCTACTAAATAAATAACGGTTTTAGTTCACCGGGGAAATTTTAGTATCAACTGTAATTTACGTAATTTCACGTAAATAATCATACTAAACAAAATCATTATTTTTTCTTTATTTGTAAATAATAACTAAAAGAAGGCAGCAAGACATTTATCCATGATGCTTTGCGGTAATGTGTAAATTTACCATGTTGCTATTGGATCACTTCTACCAATCACAGGCTTCAGGAGTTATATACACGCCTCCATTTTTTTTTTTTTTTTTTTTTTGTGTTGCTTCTTTATATTTTGAACCAGTTTCTTCCTCCCAGTTCCCAGCTTTGAACTTTGCTCTGTTCAGGTTTTTCTTTCTTCGTTTTTGCACTGTGCACTTCCGTCTTTTGTTCTAAAAGACATACTTCTAGATTCAATACTCCGCTGTCATGTCTGGAAAAGTTATCCTGCACTATTTCAATGGAAGGGGGAAAATGGAGTCAATCCGCTGGCTTCTTACAGCTGCAGAAGTGGAGGTTTGTTGAGGCAATTATATTAAATCATCTAAGATGAAGGTTACTGTCATAAAATGTCTCATTATACTGCTTTGTGTTTACAGTTTGAAGAGCGTTATCTGACCAAAAGAGAGGAGTACTTAAAACTCCTGAATGGTGGGTGAAACAATAATAATGGACTCTATATGACCTATGCAAAATGTGTATTTTTTTCATCTTAACTGTTGATCTTGAACCCGCATATGTGTTGCATTGTATGCGGAAACACTGTGTTAAAATTGAAAAGAATGAAGGGAGGAGAATATGTCTTTTTTTTTTTTTTTTTTTTTGCTGGGAGTTCTGCATGACCTGGTTCTTTGTCTCTGCAGAAGGGTCACTCATGTTTCAACAGGTTCCGCTGGTGGAGATTGATGGCCTTAAACTTGTGCAGACAAAAGCAATCCTGCACTACATCGCAGAGAAGTACAATCTCCACGGAAAAGACATCAAAGAACGTGCCATGTATGATCCAGCTCTACCTCATGCTAATCTAAATGTGTTTGTTGTTTCTGTGGTTTTTAAATCTTTCGACACATTTAAACTTCCCCACTAGGATCAACATGTATGCAGAGGGACTGATTGATCACATGGAAATGGTCATGGTCCTCCCCTTCGTCACAGACACCAAACCCAAACTTGACAATATTCAGAGCAAAGCAAAAGAGCGCTACCTGCCAGTGTTTGAAAAGGTATGCTGTAATAACTCACTTTTTAAAAACGTAAATCATTCATAATTAGGGTAATTAAAGCAATAACTTTTCAGGCACTTGCTGGACCCGTATACCTGGTGGGAGAAAAACTAAGCCTTGCAGATGTGCTCCTGGTTGAATGTACTTTGATGCTGGAGGAGAAATTTCCTGATATACTCAAGGAATTTCCCAACATCAAGGTAAGATTGGACCTGCAGAGTCTTGCAAGTGTTCATACTTCCTTTACCACCTTTTTTTTATTATTAAGACAGTAATGTGTATAAACATTTTTTGCTGCTATTATAGCTACAAGTATTTTTGGCTATGCCTCTCACCATCTTTGTTTATGTAAATTCTGACCTGTTTTTCCCATTCAGTCCCATACAGTCCCAATCTGACAAGTTCAGTCAGATTGGATGGAAACATTTTTAGGTCTTAACACAAATTTCCAGTGTCATTTAAATACTGAAATTATATGTTTAATAGTGAGTATTCACCTGTATTTAGGGATTGACATGTAAGCCAAAAAGTAGATGAGTTGGGCCAATCTCTTTCCATTTTCAGATGCAATTTTCAGATTTGTGTTTGGAAAACATTTTGTTCCTTTCTCATCACAGCAATTCACCGTTTTATCTCATAAAACACATTGTTCTGGTTGGAATGTTACAAAATGTGCAAAAGTTCCAGCGATGTGAATTCTTCTGAAAAGTACAATGCCTCAAACCATTTCTTTCCTGGTTTGCTCCCCAGTTATCAGCCTTCATGACTTAAACTGTGTTGAATTTAAGATTTTTTTTTTTTTTTTTGCATTTTCCTATCCAGTCCTTCCAGGACAGGATGACTCAAATCCCAGCCATCAGCAAGTTTCTGCAGCCGGGCAGCAACAGGAAGCCGCAGCCCGATGAAGGTTACGTCAAGACAGTCAAGGAAGTGTTCAACTTCACAGGACCCTTTCCATAATAATCTCTTCCAACAAAATCTTGGTTCATTAATCAAGAAAGCACTAATAAACCTAATCATGTGAACATCTCTGGTGTAGTTCTGTTGGCAACACTGGACTGAAAAACTAATCTTATTAACAGGAGTTGATTGGTGGAACTTTTTCAAAAAGGCATAAACTAAATAAATGGAGAAGTTTTGAGATAACATCTCAGAGGCTGTTGTGTTTTTGTTTTTAGTCACAGGCCTTTAGAAAATTTTATATTAAAAAATATGCACTGTACAAGTCAAATTTCTTCAGTTTTTGTGCTTCTACAAATATTTTAGACATACTTATTTACTGTTTCCCAGTTGCAGACATGCAAGAATTAAAGGTTACAGTTTCAGCTATTTCCAATTTCTGATCTTTATTTTCATTTTATTAAGAGATATAAAATACAAAAAAATGCAGTGTTTAGAAATATTTGCCACAACAATAAGTAAATTAGAGTTCATTAGCATCATTTTGCTTACAATCACACATCCTCACATGAGTAAATTCCTTTTAGAAACTCACAAAAATACAGATTTGGGAGAACAGCTTCCTTTTGTGAAGAATTGCTTGGAGAGTGAAGAGTTGTCCGAGTCTGGTCAGTACAGGTTAGTCGGTTACATTATGGTCAGAAGCAACAGGCGAAACACCATCAGCAAACTGAAAAAGAGAGAATAAAACAGCAAATCAGCCGATTTGTTTTAACAGTTTATTGTATAATCAGCTTTTCAGCAAAATAAGCAATTCTGACTGACCTTAGCCCCGATATAATCCCAGCTGGCATTAAATTCCCTGATTTCTTGTATCTCATTCCCATGATGACTGCCAGCAACCCAGAGGAGGCTGAAACAATTTTTCACAATTTAAACCAATACACTAACTGACTTCTTTGTATGTGTGGATTATGCTTTCTTGATTTTCTTTTTAGCTAAGATAAGGTCCAATTAACATTATTATATACTAACCCAACAGCACCAGGATATCTTTTGGGTCATTGGAGACGTTATAGGCTCCATACGCAGATAATCCACCAAAACTTAAACCAGCAATCAGGGACATCACGCTGCCTGCAGTCATTTAAAGACAGTGAGGATAAGAAAATATATAACTGAGAAGGAGTTCTATGAAAATTCAAATTCAAAAATACTATATTGATCCCAAAAGGAGATCAAGTGTTGTTGTAGCTCATTAATTCATTAAGTCTTCAAAAGGTTATTGTAAATGAATTGAAAATGAATACAAATGAAATCGGTACGTTTAACCTTTTCTCTTGTATCCCATAAATCCACCAAAAATGATGACTGCAGCATAGCCGAAACCAATCCAGTCCATTGCCATTAAATTGTCTGCATGAGAAAAGGAGAACAATTCAATTCGCGCACACAGTCTTGTAAAAGGATTAGCTAACTCTGAACGTCGACTTTAAATTCAACTTTCTTAGCATTGCTTCGCAATGTTAATCTCTGCAGCACACAGGATTAACAGCTAGATGTCGCTGTTCGTCTTTCAGTGACACAAGCAAGCTACTGCAGAACAACCGAGGCTAAAACGAAGAATTAGGCTCTTAATAAGTGTTGTTGTTGAATATGTTCTTTCGACACATATTCTTATCTTACGCTAAACAAATAGCTCCCAGGTCGCTGAGAAACTCTTTCATACCTGTCGTCCAAATCAAAGATCAGCACTGACAGATTTCAACACTTCCTGCCGTTGCTGCTCACTCATCAGACTGCGCATGGCAGATTTGGTTAATGTTGTGTTCGCTGACCTTCATCAAAATTGGAAAGGTGACTAGATTAGTTTGTTTGATACGCGAACCAGTACCAATTTAAAATAGCTCTGATCTCCAGACGCTTAGTGTAGCGAACTAACGTCAGTACAAAATGTTAATTATATTCCATTCTTGTTCAGCTTTCGATTTATGTTTGGACCTGATTCCAAATAAAATAAACAAATTTCCCTACTGGATACCTTATGGTTTTCAACCAAAGAGTATTTGTTTTGAATGAAACCTCCTCTGCAAAAAACATGGCTCTTCATGAGGGGAAAGTAGACCCGCAGCACGATGCTGCCACTAATGGTTTTCTCCCTGGTGGTTCTCATCATCGAATTAGAAACATGTCTTTCTAATTAAGTACTTGTATAGAATACAAGTACTTAAAAGAATTGGTGTTGGGATCATCTTTTTGTCAGTCTTCCTGGCTTAGTATCATCTTTTTTTTGTCTTTTGAATGCCGATATCAAATCATAATGGATAATATCCATAGTGGAAGTAGATTTGATATGATTTATCATGGGCTCCTTGTTTTATATCACGATAACCAAAAATTTTACTGCCTAGATAAAAGACAGTAAATTATCTAAAAAAAAAAAAAAAAAAAAAAAGGTAACAGAAAATTTAATTTCCCAGAAAAAAACAACAACTTTATTTCCATCTGACCCCAAGATTCCACACCTCAAACCATATTAAAGATTTCATTATTTCATAATAGTCTTCAAAAAAGTATAAATCAAAGAATTTTTAGAGCAAAAAAAGCCACTATGAGCTGTAGACAACATGACCACAAGCTGCTGTAAGAGTCGAGTCCAGCAAAGCGGCCCGGTGCAGACACCCGGTGGAGAAGAGCCACTGTGGCCCCCCCAAAGAGAAGGCACACGTTTCCAAAAATCTGATGGCATTTAAATACCGTCTACAGAGTTTCCTGACGATGTTACAAGTCCGCTCTTGTCAGGATAAAAATGAGTATAAAATGGCTGACAAGGATTTTTTTTTTTTTTTTTTTAAGGAAGGATTATTCAAGTGAGGTATCAGAGCAATATGTAAAAACAATGCGATTGCTGTACTAAGATGAAGGAAACAAAAGATTAACAGTAGGGGAGGACAAGACTGCTTACAGACAAAGTGACAAGTAAACAATGGACAAACAGTGCATTTCTTAATACAATGGTGTGATAATACAAATGGCATTGAGTGCACCTGCAATACATACTGGTATCATGGCTTTGTCAACATTTTGTTAGGTAGATACTTTCACATAAACTGTAAGGTGGAGAAATAAATGTAATTAAACTGGTTACTTTACTGAAATCAAAGAAAAAAAAAAGACAGAAGCAAATCCGAAGCTGTAAATCTGAGCTAAAAACAAAACGCATAAAACACACAGAGACACTCTCCACACGACATTATGGCAAACACCAGCTTTTGGCAACGACTGACACTTTAAAGGTTTGAGTAATATTTTACACTGGTAGAACACATTTTGCATCGTCGGCACACATTCCTCCATGCGAGCTCTGTGACAAAGAACTGTGCTCAGAAGCAATCCCGCAGATTGCATTCTCAGCTTCTTCACATTTGCATGAATAAATGTGAATTTAGCGCTACATTCGCAGTCATGAGACAAAATTTTAAAAAAGGATGCCAGCGTGACTATTTAAGTATGGTAAACAATGCGGCTGGTGTCGTGTTCGTGGAGCCCCACGGGGGGAGCTGTGCGCTGTTTTGTTCTGCCAGTGTAAAAACATCACTGTGTGTGATAAAAGTGCATATTCCTCCAGATATGGGACTTGGCTTAAAAGTATTACAACTGGTACTGATTAGTCAGTGCACTTAATTTATGACTTGTTTTTTGTTGTTTAGGTAACTAGCTCACTTGGCTTTTAAAAATAACATGATCTTTATATATTGCCAAAGATTGATGGAAAAACTGCATGCAAGAATGCTAATTTGGCAAAAATCTAATAATATTAGGATATTTTTCTATTTAAATTTTGAGAAATTTATGATGTTGCAATAAATCTGTTAAATATATATATATATATATATCTATATATATAGATATATATATATATATATATAAATATATTATTTTTTTACATAAAGGTTCAAGTATTTCTCAGTGTCTCCGGTCAACAGCTGGACAGTCAAACACTCTTGGATCTCATCAGGTGCGGCTCTGCATCTGAAACACACCGAGCGCTTCTGCGATACAGGAAAGGAGCACCTCTTTCCACGTCTTCCCCATGTCTCGCCACGGCAGTCATCTCCCCTGCAGCTTTTAGGGAAAAATGTTCACCCAGAGCCAGCCCAGCAGCGTCCCGTAAACCCAGGTTCTCACGTAAAGTTTTCTGCCGTTCTCTGTCAGCAGCATTGGCAGTGTTAGCCCTCCCAGAATTAGCGCAGAGGGAAGGGACTTGGAGAGGTTCAGCGGAGAGATTCTGCCCTCGCCGGGGAATCTGCACTTTTTATCCAGATCCTCTGACTCGTAGAAATCTGTCAACATCCTTTAAGGAAAGAAGAGAAAAAGAAAGACATACCGGTCTCTTAGGGGGGGTTCATGCTGTTGAAGAAGTGCAAGAGGGAATGAAAATAAACTGCAAAGTGAAGGGAACTGGGCAGAACCAGCAGTTACAGCACAAACACAGGTCAGGCTTTTTTGTTGCTGAGCTGGCAATGAAATCAATTATTTTAATCCAATAAAACGACTGCCTTTACTTCTTAAATGAAATAAACTTCATTCTTTTCAACAACATGGGAAGCTTTAATAACATGTTCAGCTTAATTAAAAAATATATTATAAAAGGAAGTTTATTTTATTAATGCAAAAATTTAAATGTTTCAATAAAAAAAAAAAGAGTAATGGTTCTATTTGTGACATAAGAAATCAGCTTTTAAAGACAATGCGCCTTTTTAATTTAGCATCAGCATAACAGCGTTTCAGTTCAGTCATGATCCAAGAGACTTGAATGGAGATTTGATTTCCAGAATGACTGGAAGTTGTCCTGAAGATCTGAGCTGCAATGGACTGGTTACATATCCATGTCTACGAGCGGCCTGGTTAAAGTCCAGACCTAAATCTGATTGAGAATTTGTTATAAAGCTGATGTTCACAGACTGTCTCTACCCAATCTGGCCGAACTGTTTGCTTTGCAGAAAAGAAGGATAAAAAACCCCCCAAAAAACTTTAGATCTCCACATGTGTAAATTTGACATACACAAAATGCTTTTAGTTATAAATGCAATGAGAAATGGTTGTAAAATGTATTGAATTAATAGAATAACAAGGTTAAGGTCAACATACCATACGATTCAGATTTTTATTTGCATATGCAATGTTTCTTCACTACAACTATGGCATATTTTGTGTTGTTCCCATTCATAAAATATTCCAACCCAATAATATACCCAAGTCATTTTTTGTCAAAAGTGTTTGTTTTTTTTTGCCTAAATTATCTTTTAACAATAAAAAGGGGTGATTTTATTTTAGAAAGACTTAGGCCATTATCTTAGGAAGGTGACAACATGGGGATTTGTGGTAAAACCTAATTATAAAGTGTAGAATTTGAAAGATCTAAAGTTAGACTTTTAAAATAAAGTAGCACTTCTCTTCCACACACAGTTAAAGTTTGGTTCTTCAAAAAATAAAATAAATAAATAAATCACTCATACTTCACAAGGACTGGCCTTGCATTTCAACACACACTCACCGGTCCTTCATTTGGAAGCGCTTGTGCATCCACCTGCGGAAAAGCTCAGGCTCTAATGGGATTCCCTTGATGTCCACGCGGTCGAAGTGGATGTGGATGCGGGGACATTCCTTGCATAGGAATTCTGCCAAACGTAAAAAATAAAAAGAGGCTAAACAAAACAGGAAGTCCCTTTCACCAAAGAGGCACGTACAGCGACCTCTTAAAATTGGCACAGGGTGACAGTGATGGAGTGGAGCTGCTGGGATGTGGAGCTGAAACAATCTGCAGACCGAGGAGAGGAAGAGCAGCGAACAAGGCTGAGATCATGTAAAGAGCAAATATCTTGATTAGTTCATTGGCTTAATCTTTACTGTCCCATTTTTAATACAACAATGCAAAATATTTATACATTTCCAACATGAAGCCTCCAGCCAAATTACTTGCCCGGTCGATCAGTGGAGAAGCAAAAGTCAGAGTGCCTGAGAAGGTCACACATAAAAGCGTAACCAAGAGTTAAGGCTCAAGGCTACACGTGTATCCCCCTGAGAACCTCAGGTTCCTGTTTCCACAACATGCAATATTATCAGGAAATGTGCCGCCGAAGGCCAAAAGAGGAAATGTGATCGAAGACCACAGCGACGCACTGCATCTATCACACCAGCTGCTCAGATTTACACCGGCCTTCAGACACAACAGACGGCAGCTTAACGATTATCCATAACTCAAGTGAGATACGGGGGCTCCGGAGGAGCAACAAAGAATTTAACTAAAAACACGTGAGATCGAGAAAATGTAAGAGAAGGCAGAGCTGGCTCCGTTAGAGCAAACAAATCTCCACAACAACCTAAACAACAACTACATGGAACAGAAGAAGAAAATCAATTCTCTACTCTGGAGAACCAAACATCACCTCATAATCTAAATAACATTTATGAACTTTAATAAATAAAGTCAGAGGTGTCAATCACTAGAAGTAAGAAGTACTTCATTGGAACATTGAAGATCTATTGATTTCTTCAGTTGCATGTATTTTTAACAAACTGAATTAAAAAAAGACTATTTCTTCTGCTATGATAATCAAACTTATATGTTGTTTAACTTTTAATTGACAGAGTTGGAATAATAAAATTTCTCTGTAGGATTATTTAGGTTTTTTTACCCCCCCCCAAGTAAAACTTTTAATCAGCAGGTTTTCACTATAATATGAGCTTCAAGAACCCACAGCAGATATAAGGGGAAAAAAGACTAAATTTGTTAACTAAGGTTCCCTGGAGACCCAAGATGTCATGACTATACATTCGTTCTCCAACAGTAAGCTTTATTAAACTTTCTTTACCGTCATGCTCACAGTTCTTGGCCTTAACTTAGACTTATTAGACCACACTTGCTTGTTGCAGTTCCAGTAGATTTAAACATACATCTATTGTTTTGACTATAGATAAGGGCAAGTTTATGTGATGTCTGGGTTTTCCTTCTGGGCTCGTTTTCCTTGCAAACTGATCTCAGATAAGGATCAGACAACGAAGGACAGATGAGTAACTCTTGTCAAGTTCTGTGAGATTTTTCCATGTGACATGATATTACTGTAATGACAGGGTTGTTAACTTTAAGGTTTTTTGAAACCAGCCACAAAATGTGAAGTGTGTTGAAGCAGTAAGTGTAGTAAACACCTCCTAGAGTTATAAAAGTACTAAAAGTTAAGGGGAAAATACAAATCAAGACTTTGGACCATAAAGACACAGCGACTCTAGAGTCACATGTGGACAATTTCCTGTTACAAGCTTTTAACGGACGTCAGGAGAAGGCACAAAAATCAATTGATCTATTGTGTTACTCACTAAGCAACATCATCTGAGCAAGAACCGTGAAACACGTGCTTTGTGTAAAATAACTGAAATGTAGTTTTAAAAAAACCACACACACATACACACACATTCAGTCCAAGGAGAAACTCGCATATCTACAGTAGGGCTGGAATGATTAATCGACTATTGAAATAATCGTCAACTACCTTAGCAATTGATTAATCGTCAACTCACATATGAAGACTCAAAAAAGGCCATTTGCTAAAAGAACATTCTATTCCGAACAGCAAATAATTCAAAACTGTACAAAAATAATATTTCCTATTTAGAAGTCCTCAAGTGGCATAGTTGTAGCTTCACTCAAAATAAATTTTGTAAAAAAAACAACAAACTTTTGCTATCCAAATGTTACACTATATTGGTGATAAATCACACAGAAAGGGATTAACTTTTCACACAATGAAGTTAGAAATATTTTTTTAGCTGAAGATATACCAAAGGAATATTTTGTTATTGGATTCAAGGCAATATAATGTTTAAAATAAAAGTACTTTATTTTACATTTTAAAGTAGTTATTTCTAACATTGTTTAAAAAGGCTTAAATAAAAAATGTGCTAAAGGTGTCAATCTTTTTATCTGATTAATCATCAAAATAATCAATTCTCTGCAGCCCTAATCTGATGTCTTTGGCTATTTCACATAATTTACTCTATAGGACTTTACAAATCTAAAAGCTCACATTTTAAATTTTAAAATGATTTAATTATAGAAAAACAAGAACTCCAGAAGGAAACTAACTGTTGTTTTATGGTTTAAATTTGTACTTTTGAAGCTTATAGATCAACAGTAAAAGTTTTATTTTAATCCAATCATCTAAAGAGATATTTTGGTTTTTGAAAGTCACAGTTATAACCCGAGCCTTCACAGTGAGTTTAGAGAGCAGCGGTGGTGGCGTGGACGCAGGCGTGGGTCACTTCCACTAACGCCACTAAAGTCACCTTCGCCGCATGAAACCAGGAAGTGCGTGATGAGAGGAATGCTTTTCTATTCTCTGCCTTGTTTGTGAGAAACATCCACGTTTATTCCTGACTGTAACTGGATGTTTTTCTCCTGTTGTTGTTTTTTTTATTCTAAATTTCCAACAGTGTTTGTCAAAGAACAAGGAACAAACAACAATAATCAGAGACTCCACAAACACAAGAGTCACGCAGCTTACAGGAAAGCAGGGCTGTTAAAGGGTGATGTTTGATGTGTGATTAATTACCAGGAAGGCTGAACATAACAATATTTGTGCAGACTTGAGTTGCCTTGAGAAGTCTACCTGTAACCTTAGTTTTATTTTTAAGAGAAAAAATAGCTAATAAATATTCATTTATCTATTAATAGCTATCAAATATTCATTCAGTAGCTATTTCTTCTCTTTTAAAAATAAAAGTAAGGCTACAGGTAGACTTCTCAGTGCAACTCCAGTTAAAACAAATATATAAAATAAGGCTTCAGCATAAAAAAATTAAACGATTTTCCTCTCATCTAGACTTCTTTTCTATATATTTTTTAATATTTTCGTATAAAAAAATATATAGGATTGCTCTAAACCTTCCAAATAAACTTAATATGTAAAAGATCAACAGCCTGTTTCTTTCATATGTTAGTGCACAAATTGGAGAAATGTTTATTCTTTATCGATCAAAATATTATCTTTTAATTTATAGATCCACAAAATGAATAGAAAACTGGAATTATATTTGTATATTTGCGGCTAAGGTACTTGCATGTCACAAAAGTGGACATTTTAGTGTGATATAACGTGGTAATGATGAGGGATATATGCTTCAATGTGTCTTGTTGTTTTTTCATTTTATGTTGGAATCAAAACTACAATCCCTATCAGAAAATTTGCAAAAAAAAAAAACAAAAACCCAAAAAACATTTATTTGTCAGGTGAGATAGCTCTTGGGACAAAAACAAATTAACTATCTGATAAAAAACAAGTAAAAAGAAATTCTTAATAAAATTATTTCATGTCTTCATCTAAATTCTTTGAACATGCTATGCGGTTGCAGAGGTACCTGCCATCGAAGGTGCGGGTTTTCTCTGACCGGAGTCATCCAGCGTTCCCTCATAAGCTACTGTGACGTCATATATGGCGTCCAGACTTTCATTCATGATGTCAACGGCGAGGTGAGACGCCTTCACCCTGGGTGTGAGAGTGTGCTTCAGAACAGCCAGCCCTGCAAAATAAGTAAACAAATAAAAAATAGCAACAGCTGGAATGAATTCAACAGCTGCACAAATATGAAGCAGCTCACATCTGCTTAAACTAAATTAGCATGAAAAAGTTGATGATTGTTCATGTTTTAGTACACATGGCCAGCTGAAATGAACTGACCAACACTGCATTAGGTTTTTCCAACTAATTGCACTTGCTGGTGGCGCTTACGATGCCAAAGTGCAGCCTGGCTTCATGTTGTTTGGAGATTCTGTGGAGATTAAGCCTATCTCCGGGCCACAGCTCTGAATATCACCTTCCCCTTTAATCCACATAAATCGCTTGGGAGGGATGGCATGTGCTCATCAGTTTATCTGCTGAGTGAGGCATTAGTGAGCAGAGAATGGTCCCACACTGACCAAGGACTAACTAATTGTGTGGTGACTAACTGATTGCCTATGTGTCTTCAATTTTGGTAATCCTGAAGAAGCTAAAACAAGAAATACTTAGTCTGATTTATAGACAGAAAATAAGATTTTGTTTCTTTTTATACCGTGTACATAAATGTCTACTCTAACTTTATTTGAGCCGGTTTTTACAGTCACAAATGTTCTTTTTTCTAAACGCAAAAAAAAGCATTATAAATAACATGTAACTTCAGGATCTGGGGGTTTTCTAAATTTACTCATGCATACAGCAGCTACCTGCCAGGTCACCACGGGTTGCATAACATAACTAACTCAGCTGTTTTCCAGATGTGAGCTGTTTGTAGTGAAACAGTGTGTATGCAGTCTGCACAGCTGCAGCGAGAGGCTGCTGAATCCTGCCCCCACCTTCTCTCTCAGCAAACTTCTGACTGGCAGTGATAACATTCTTCAGCTCTGGATTATACCGAGTTCCTTCGGGAAAAATGACGAGATACATCTGTGGAGAGAAAAAAGAAAAATAAACATTCAGACAGAGGTGATATTGAGTAAATAGAAGTTTTAAAAAAAATGGGCAGGATTTATTAGTGAGGAAACAGATTTTGCATGGTAAAAGGAATCTCCTGACAAACAAGAGTTAAATACCCACATTTGTTTGTTCTTCTATTTAAAAATAATTAAAAAAAAAAAAAAAATCAAGAGAATAAAGTTTTTTTCTTTCCATGAGGGGCTAATTAAACTCATTAAATAAAAGTAATCTGAATGGCATCTTTAATCACAGGTTATTGGCATAGTTTCCCAGCGTCATTGTTACATTGCAGATTTTTTTCTTTGTGAACACAAGTTTCACAACAGAGCTTTCATTGTACTAATTTGGCTCTAAATAAAGGATTTCACAAAAGAAACAATAAAACAAAACAACGTCTGTTTTTGTTACCTTAGAGAACTTCAAGACAATCTTAAAATGTTCTGTAATAGAAACCATACCTACTAGTGAATAAATACCAACAGTAAAACCAATTCATATGATTGCTCTATTTAATAATGTAATCAGTTATGCCTGTCTATTTTACAGTGCCGTGAAAAAGCAAAATCCTCTTACAGTTTCTGTTTTTGCCACCCCTTTCAGATCAAACATACACCGATATATCATAATCAATCAATAATTACTGCCAGAACTACAGAATTAAGAGATCATATAAATACAACATGTGGCATGACCTTAAAAAGGCCATTCATGCTAAAAAACAAAAAACAAACTCCAGTTTGGCTGAATTACAACAATTCTGCAAAGATCAGTGGTCAAACTTCCTGCACAGCTCTGAAAACTCACTGCAAGTTCTTACAAGCACTTGATTACAGTTGTTGCTGCTGCTAAAGGTCAACCAACCAGTTATTGAATTTAGGGAGCGGTCACTTTTCTTCACACTGGGCCATGTAGGTTTAGATTTTTTTTTTCTCCCTAAAAATGACACACCTTAATTTAAAAATTGCATTTTGTGTTCACTTGTTGTCTTTGACTAATGTTTAAATTGCTTTGAGGTTCTGAAACACTCAAACATGACAAGCATGCAAAAAAAGAGGAAATAAGAAAACAGGCAAATGTTTTTTTACACAACTGAATCTATTTCTGTTGAAACATGTAAGTGTGACAAAAATAAAAAGACAGATGAAATCTATAAGCAGGTCAGCTTTCTTTCACAGCAGTGTATGTTTAAGAACAACTAAACTGAACTGTAACTGTGTCAATATGAAAAGGTCCCCGCAATGTTAGCACTATTTAGATTGCACAGCTGCAATCCATAATCTCTGAGTCAAATCCAAAAAACATGATTACAAACAAGCCCTGCAACTCAATCTGCACTGCTTCTCACAGCAGTGAAACTTAATATGGGTGCTCTATAATTTTTACATAAAAACTAAAGGTTAGTAATACAAAGTTTTTACACACATATTCACTTGACCAACTAAAAAAAAAAAAAAATGTTGGGGACTTACTAGCAGAAAATTTTAAATGGTTGAAATAATAAAAAAGTGTTTTCAGATTCCAATGTCACTATCTCATTAAAGCAGAATGTGTTGGAATTAAACAGATGCTGAAATAAAAAAAAAAAAGGCAACGACATAAAGTAGAGATGTTGATTTCACTAACTGTTTGCTGTGGTCTCGTCATTTTTTCCCAGAGCTGCGTACTTACTGGAGCTCCACATCGAGTCTGACTGAGAAGCTTCCTCTTCATGGCCTTTTCATTAAACTTTGCACTTCTTCTCACAAAGATTCCCCCATGCTATAAGAAAAAGCAAACAAAATATAACAAACAGTAAGAAAAAAATGGGGATTTTTTTTAGATTATGATTGGTAGAGGACTTCTTAATGGCTGCGACACCTGTGAAAAATACCAGCCGTACAACGGGAGCCACTTGAGTCCATCTTTTAGGACGTATCTGACATGACCGATGGCACTTTGTCTGATGGCCAGCATGTCGGCGATAATCCAGTCAACTAAAAAGATAGACAGAAAATAACCTTCAACAGACATTTCTATGTAATTACAGTTTGAAGCTGTATATACAATACCTGTGCATTGATGATTAGAAAGGTAGATGACGTTCTCTTTATTCTTTGGTATATCTCCATATATAATAATCTAAAGTAAAAGAGAATAATTTTTTTTAAAAACAGGTCAAAAAGTAGATGGTGAAAATATTTCACTCCAAGGTAACAAGTTTATGTTTTAGATTGCTCATCTCATCTACAGGAACGATTCGAACAGACTTGGAAAATCACCTAAAGCATGTTCGCCTTGGAGTAAACATCACAACAAAAATACTTTAAGAAGTAACTTTTAATTTCAGTACATTTATTTATCCATCCAGATTACAATTAAGCTAACAGCCATGTTTTTGGATTGTGGGAGGAGGAAAAACTGGAGTACCCAGAGAAAACCCATGAAGGTATGGAAACAAGGTCATGGAGAAAGACTCCAGCCTAGGATTCGAACACAGACCTATGGCGTCTCAAAAGAAATTTGAGATGATGCTATTAATGGTAAACATTGCAATAACAATATCAGGTATATATCAAGAATATGCGTGTATTCCTCTTTTTTTGCTTTCTCATCTGTGCTCCAATCACTCTATGACCTTATGACCTTTAGTATTTTGAGCAATGTCATTAGAGTCCAGTGTGAGCGTCTGCTGCCATAAGACTCAATAATTACATTAACATGCATATTAAAAACACCTGAAATGTATAAGACAACAATCATTAAACACTGAACAGTTCTTTGCAATATGAATATTACGCACACTGATATTAATATTGTTTTTGTTTTTTTCCCCTCAAACTCGGAAAAAGTGCTTAAAGTTAAAGATTAGATTTTTCAAAGTCTAGTTGGATTATACCACTGCAATTAAAGGTGAATTTATTTTACAGATTTTTACCAGACAAACAAATGAGAGCAGAGTCTAAAGAAACTCAGTCAAGGTTTAGCTTCCAACCTATTCTGCAGATTTCAACACTCTGGGAGTTTATATTAAGCACTCTAATCTTATCAAATACTCCTGCATCTAATATTGTACTTTCACAGCATCATAGTATGCACAAATATTTTTATGGCGGTTTCTTCATCATAATTTGTCTACATACACCCTTGTGTGCAAGGTGTGGCAAGAAGGCACCAGAGAAAAATGGAGACATTCTTTCCATCCAACTGGTTCTTCGGGATTGCTTTTAAAAACTTAATCAACTACTTTTACCTTATTTGTTGAATACATTTCACTAGACTTTGAAAGTTGCACAAATGCAATGTTTTCATGGGAAACAGGCCTTAAGAACTAGACATCAGTTCAGTTTTATGCACACAAAGTGAAGGTTCAACTCACCTCAACCCCTGTATAGTTTTCAAAGAAGAACAGGACCATGCTCTGGTAAATGCAGTACAGTCGGTCGTCTAATTTATGGTAAAACCTCGCCGGTAAAACGGTGGAAAGCAAGCGCCAGACCCCCCATGACAGAAGATATGCTGGGGCTGTACCCAGCATGATGGTGGCAGGAAACCAGTACCGCAGCGAGTATGTGTGCACAACCAGAGAGAGCAGCATGGTGGCACCTCTTTTACAAATCCCTGAAGTCGGCTGTTGGACCAGTACCACACACCGTTATTATATTACAATGTACCCTATCTGTACCACTGCACACCTGGCCTACTTTCAGCACACCTGCCCCGAGAGGTCAGCATAGGAAAGTGAGAAAGCTGCAGAAGGAGGCAAAAATGGACCCAGTTTGCAAACTCAGCTTAAGCTGCAGCACCGGAACAAGAAAACATTAAGTTACAGAAATGATCACAACATGTTAGAAACATCCATGGAAACGAGAACAGTTTGAACTCCGAACTGTACAAGTTAAGTAAAAAAGCGTTAGCCGATAATAAAACGAGTCAGGCCAAAGTAGAAGTTTTCTCCTTCCCTCTAAACTGCCTCTTCTAACGCTGGAAGGAGCAGAAAATCCAAAGAAAAAGTCAAATTAGTTGCTAAAAAGAAAAAAAAAATACTCTATTTCCTGCCTCAGTTCATTTTTATCCGGCTCCTAGCTTACAGCAGCAAATGTCACACACGCCTCTCCCTACGTCACGACGCGTTAGAGCAGTGAGGAAGTTGATTGGCTAAGTGATGCAATAGAAGGCGGCGAAGGAGCAGCTTTAGTATGGCAAGCGATTATAACACATCATTTTTAGATAAAAAAAATTCCTTTTCTTAAAGGCATAGTTCCTGTCTACTGAAATAATGTTTAAGATTGGGAGCAGTGAGTATATCTTACGTGGAGTATAAACTTTTATTTTCGTCTTCAATGAGCATAAATACAGAGGCAAACAGCCGGTCAGGGACTAAGAAAGCCAGGAAGTTTGCTTTGAGTGTCCTAAAACTACTTGTAGAAGTGTGATTTTTTTTTTTTTTTTTTTTTACTAATTTTTGTACCTGCAATCGTTCTATCAAAGCGAAGGAGGGCGTACATTTGGTGGTTCTCCATGCGCAATATTAATTTATGCACAAATTTAAGAAAGTAGAAGAAGCAGAAGAAGAAGGTTTGATGAGCTGCAGCTTTTATTTATTTAAATAAATATTATTTCTTTGTTTTTGTCTTTCACGGTGCCTTGTTTTGAATGTCTGCCACTCACTCCTGGTTCCACCCCTCAAATAAAACCAGGACCTTAGTTTTAAAAAAATTTTAAGAACATTACCATATTTTGACATAATGAACACTAACTTTTGAAGAGCTTTTTATCATCAAATCAATAATTTTTTGGTGTGCAAGCACTTGGAAAAAATATTGTGTTATCTTATTAAATAAATAATTGGAATAGAGATTATTTTGTTTCTTTAATCAAACCTTCTGAATGTGTTGTGGTTTACTGCATGAGTTGGTTGGTAATTTATAGAAAAGTTGATAATTATTTACATAGGAAATTAAGAAAAAAGCCACCAGGAATACCAGTAGACTGGTTGAAACTGAACATATAAAGCATTTCCAGCCAGAGTAATTAAAAGAAGACAGCATAATAAATTAATAAGTAATATAGTGTTCCCATTAATCAGTATAATGCATTTGCTTCACTGTTATATCAGCTAGTGATTGGAAACGCTTTATATGTTCTGTTCTCAGTAAATATTTTACAAGAGTGAAATCCAGCCTTGAGAATGGAGTTGTATTAATACTGCATAAGTCTGCTTTGGATTCTCTCATAATAGTATTATGAGTAATGCAATATCCAAAACACTGATGAAAATAAAAATTACATTTCAAGGACTCTGTAACTAACATATCAATAGAAACTATGCTAAAGCTAAAAAAAATGCTTTCATTTGTTCTTAGAGGAATTATGGACGTCTACTTTGGAGAGGTTATTAAATGGTAAGATTACTTACCATAAGGGCACATCTGATTTAATAATACAGGTCCTGGCTGCAACTTAACCTTCTTCTTGCTCACCCTAGCTTAATCAGAGGGATATTCACCTCAGAACAAATGTGCTTTAAAGCTCTATAAAATACATTTTTGTACACAAGAGATTTATTATCTGGAGTCTTATTTGGACTTCAAGTAGAGAGGGCACAAATAAGAGGTGTTGCAGGTTATATGGAGAATTAATCTATTAAAAAGTGACATAAAATATCAAAGGGCGAGTAAATATTTAAGAAATGATTGGAAACAAAAAACAGACTTCTTCATCTTCTTTCATTTGAATTGGTGGTATTTCTTGTGAAAAGAAGTTTATAGCAATTAGATCATCTTTACATTTACAGACAAGTTCTCTATCTGTAAAGTAAAAGTTAAGTTGACAGCATCGCTTGATCATAAGACCTTGAGCGACAGCACATTCAGATAAAGTCTCAGTGTCTGAAGTCAAAAAAACATTGAATCCTGCCTTGATAAAGACGCACATTGACCTAGTGTGTAGGAAGATTCTATCTTAGCTGACAATGCATGAACTCTTGTCATATATTCAGGGTTTTCTGTACTTTCCGTGAAGCGCACAAATCGATCATCTCCTGTTTAAAATCCTATCTAAAACTCAAAGTCATCGAAAGCAACAATTTTTCTGTCAAAAGAATAAACAAGGTCAACAAAATCTATCAAACTAGAGGGCATCAGAACCATACCAATAACCGATGAACCTGATTGAAAACCTTTTTTATTGAAAATAAAACCCAAATACCACATTTAAAAAAAGTATTTATTAAAAAGGACATCACAACACATTTTTATCAGGATAAAGAATTTTCTTATGAACTGGCTAAGCAAGTCTTTCTAACGTCACATTATGTAATATCCAAACAGCCTGTAGTGGTTTCTATTTAATGTAGACACATGTAAATGGCAAGGGACCAACATACATCTTGCAAAGGCAGTTTATCAGGCTTCACAGTAACATAAACAAGAGCAGAATTGATGCTGCTGCTGAGTAGTAAACGTTTTCCATAGCAACCATAAAGCTTTTGAAAATCAATATATTTGATTGGATTTATATGAACTACATGAAGACACTTACAAACCATAAAACCAACAGAGAAAAGAGAAGAACATCAGAGGTTTGCTGGCGCCTGTTGTGTGATCAGTCACAGCAGGGGCTCAGAAAAATTTATAATACTGAACAAAACCCCAAACAATTAGTCCCCATTATTCCAAGTCATAGTTGTCATAAGGTAGGATCTTCAGATTAGTTATGCTATCTGAAAAAGAACAAAACAAAACAAGAGAAACACATTAAAACCCCGAAACAGTAATTTAGCTTTTATCACAGACATTAGAGGACTGTCTTACCCAGAACCCACTGCTCTGACAGGATCCTGCTTCCCTCTGGCCTCCTGCCACTATACTTCCCTATGCAGATACCTGCTTGCCGAACCGTTTTGCAGGCTGTGCCTCCACACAGCTCGATCAGCTCCACCAGACTCTGAGTGGGTGGCTGGGAGCGCTGAGACACAAACATGGGTGGCTGGTCTTGGAAGAGGTCCTGCTGGTGCTCTCCTGCAGACAGGTGCCTTTGGAGACGACAGATCTGTGGGAGGAACAGGCAGTTGAGCTCTGAACTCCACCTGGTGATTAAATTACCAATTTCCAGATGTGCAGATGATGCACAACTTTACGTTGGTGGTGACACTGTGCTATTAAATGTCCTTCTTAACTCTATCTTAAACAGACATACAGGTCATAGTTTCCTGAAATGAAAACAAAGAAACTTTGAACATAAGTTTTCTTGTCCACACCCATCAATAGTTATGAAGAACCTTGATTTTTGTTTTGTTTTGGTAAATGTAAAAAATTTTCTATCAAAATTGGGAAAACAGGACTCCTGCAAATTTCAGGAAGATTTTAATACCTTTAAGAAAGACAATTACGATCAACATTACCAAAGTTTACCTAATTTACTAAACTCCAACGCCTACAGCACAAGCTGTTTCATAACAACTACAAAAAAAAACAGATTTTAGCCAACTTCAAAAAACCCTGTCCTCAAGCCAAGACTCATTAAATGTCCAGTTTTCCTTGAAGAAGGAGCCAATGTTCCTTCTTCAAGGAACATTGAAGAATGTTCCTTGTATGTTTATTGCTGAAACATACAAGGAAGGAATGTTGGCAGCACTCAACTTGGCAGTAATGAGTGCTGCCAACATCTTTTGTATTCTTCGACAAAATTGTACCTCAACACAATTCCACCTTGGAGGTCCAGAGGCAACTGCTCTGACTTTGTTGCCTGGTTTCTGCTCTGCTCTATAGATAAGTGTGCTCCATTCAAAACCATGTGCAATGTACTTGATCTACAATAGCTGGACTCCAGTTAAATTGCAGATGCATCTCAAGGATGCTCAGAGGAAATCAGATGCACCTGAGTTTAATTTCAGATGTCAAATGAAAGTGTGTGAATACTTGTGTAACTGTGATGTTTAAATGTTGTATAGATTTACAAAAATGTCTGAAAGCATGGTTTCTTTATATTTTATTATAGAAACTGACATAAAACACTAACAAACAATAGGGCTGCAACACTTATTTTTTGATGTGACAGGAAAAAAACACAGGTGTTACTGACAACTTTAACAATGGCTCAGTTATACTCCAGGGTTCCTGTAAATCATGACAGTGTGAGCCAGCAACACAGTCCCAGGAGTGTGAAACTGAGAGAGATAAACCTTTTTAATAACCCCAACCCAAGTCATATTCTGTGTTACATAAAAATGTGAAGCATCAGAGATGCCCACAGTTCATTAAATTGGTTTAGTTAATCAAATCATCAGTTATTTCTCACTGTGGCTTACAGACTGTGAGGTATGAAAATGTTTTCAGTATAAAACGTCTATGATCATGATTTATGTTAAACTGTATTACTCAAACAAAATCGGAATGAGGCTGCCAACGGAAGCACAGCAAAGAGAAAATAATCTACTGTATCCAGAATCACTAGGGTCATAAGAAAACTCATTTACAGCACACGCTACTCAATACTCTGCCCTTTCAGAAACGGATGATACTAATCTTTAATTTCATGAGCATGACTGGGCAATAATGCTGTGAAAAGGTATTTGGCCTCTGAAGAGTTCTTCTGCTTTTACTTACAATCTCCAGATAATCAAATAAGTCTTATTATCAGACAAAGATAATCTTCTTTAATAATTTTATGCTTAACATAATAGTATTCCCATTTACCATAAGGCCTTGTTTCTCGTATCACCAGACTACAGAATATTTTCCCAAAGATCCTCGGGATAATCAAGATATTTTATGGTTAACCTGAAAAGGGCTTTCTGGTCAACAGTGATTTTCAAATTAGAACCGCTCCGGATACCATTTTTGTTCAATTTTTTGATCCTACAGGCCACAGAATTATTAGGGTTTAGTGTAGCTGTTTAAACTGAACTCAAATTTCCACAAGAGTTTTATAATCCAGTGTTAAGTCATGGAGCAGACAACTGCTTTTTCAAATAAGGCCAAATATGTTTGGACCACTTTAAAATGAGACCTGCACTTTTTCTAAGTAATGCAGATATGTTCTTTTAATTAAAGATAATTATGAAAAGTTACTAGAACACCAATAGCCTTCTGTTTACTTGCATTATATTGGTGTAAAATATATTTGTATAGCCACAAATATGTACATTTACTTCAATTAAAACCTGTATTCAAATCTTGAGCGATAATTTATATGAATACATTTCCCACTCTAACCTTGAACAGATTTCAAAGATAGGGTAGCCTCCTTTGAGCTATTTTAATGCTGCAATACTCCCGCTGGCCTGAAGGTGGCTGCTGGAGCTACACCAAAGGGCTTTTTAAGCTTTGAAACCCTCACGCACTGCAAAACAGTTCATCCATGATGTCACAGGCAAACTTACTGCTTAATGAAAACTCAGTACCTGAACACTGAGTGTTCAGGTACAGTCATAACTTATGTGTTCAGGTACTGAACACATAACTGTGTTGAGTACCTGAACACAGGTACTGAAGTCATAACTATTAGAGGTAAATATTTGTATGCAAATCATGAATCTTAACTTCTTTACAATCTATGAACATTTCAAGTTTTAACCCTAATTAATCCAGTTGAGGTATTTCTGCGACCCTGTCCTAAATGACAGCTCAGCCGGGCCTTGCCAGACTAAACAGGAGCTCTTTGAGGGTCTGTTTGTTTTCAGACTTGCTGAGTGACACGCTTGGTTCTAAGTAAGGCCTGCTCCATATTCAACATGGGTCAGTTAAAAAACTGAGGGGTACAATCTACACCATTCTAAGACAAACACCTGGAAAGACAGTTACAGAGTTCTGATGTTGTTAGTTTTACCTCATGTCAAGAAATCAGGGGTTTTATTAGGTTACAAAGAATGAGAGTGCAATTAAATATCACTTAAAACCGGAGGGAGAGCATATCTTGTGTGTACATATAATGAGTAAAGGGCAACACTCAAGAGACAGCAATTGTTTTATAATGTTTCCAACAAAGATGCTGCCCTGAAATTAAAAAGGGCTTTAACCTTTACAGGAACACTGTCTTCTTTTTCTATGAATGACCATCAAAGCTTGAACGTTGTTCACTATTAATTTAATCAAACACACCATTTCAGCAAACTCTCAGTGACATTTACTTGCTGTATTCAAAGGCAGTTTAGATTTACATAAATTTTATTTTACAACTGGCTTCCAGCTGCATTAAAATTAACTAATAAATTCAGCTGAATGTTAAAATGCCACTTCATTTCTCATGCACTAAAATTCCTAATTATATTGAAAAAGAACCAACAGTAGTGCTGGCAAATTTCATATAAGATTATACACCAATCAGCCAAGGCATTTAAAATAAGTGAATGCATCGCAATGCAGTGACAGAAGGAAAATCCTGGGTGTTTGTATTCATGTGGATGTCACTTTGACCTGTACCACCACCCCCCATGGCAACGGCACTCCCTGATGATGGTGGTCTCCCCACAGCAGGACAATGGGGCCAATCAAGCCACAGAAATGCCAACAAAGACCTCAAGGCTTTGATCAGTCTAAAAGACTCAACAGATTCTCATCTGACCAAGTAACCGTGGGATAAACCAAAACAATCCATATTCATCGTGGCCCCACATCAAACCCAACGGGTCTGCTGCTACCCAAACCCCTACTTTCAGTAAGTGTATTTATTTACAGCAAGAGTGATTAGTTAGATATGGTAGAACTAAGTGGGTGAAGCAGCATACGTGATTATGCTGTCATAAAGTGACAGTTTAATCAGTTGGGGACAGATGAAAAAGACTGAACCCTTTAATATTTTTGCTAGTAAATTTAGCAGAGGCAGCATTTAAATTGTTGCTTTACGAATTATCAATAACCTCGTTAGCAAACTATTGCGATTTTTTAGGTTGAGCAATCATAGAGGGAAATGATTATGTAATATTCTTCATGTGGTGTGTTTTTCACTCTCAGCCAAACCACATCCAATAACATTGACTCCCTTTTAGCTCTGCTTTTTGTTTTGATGGTGGCTAAATGATTCCCTGTTTTCACCAAGTAATGGCCTTAAGTATCCTTTTCCTGTTTGCTTCTGAGTTGTTAGCCTAAAATGGGTTTATGGAGGAATATTTTTCAACTGGCAGTGAATGATTTAAACAGCTGCAGTTCATTTATTTGCCTTTTTCTTCTTAGTTTTGGGTACAAAGAGAGGGGTCATTTGCTGTGAAATATTTAAAACTGACCATGGAACATTTTGCAACTTTCTTGGTACCTGCTTTCACAACCAAAATGCCAAAGTAATTTTCTATGAACTACTTTTAGTTTGTTGTAATTGATTGCTGTTGCAACTCCAGTAAATAGCATGTAGGTTATTTGGTTGTTTTGGTTTCAATATGTTGGAGATCAGAACCTCCTCATAGGAAATACGGTGTAATAGTGAATGTTTTCTAAAAAGATTGATCTTATTTAATTCAAATAGTTATGAGATTTGAGTATTTAGATTTTGTATGTGACCTCCACACAAAAATGGGAGTAGGTCAGAAATTAATTTCACCCTTTCACCAATTCATACCTCCATTTCATTTCTTTCTAGTTTCATTTGTATCTCAAGTAATTCACCATGACATAGTAGTATTTTAACATGGTTTATTACTTTTATAAATTCTGGAGATAATTTTTCATGAAAATAGCTCATATTTAATTGATTTCAACCATGCTGTATTGTCTAAGAATTTGTATTAATCTCCATTTCCATTTGTTTTGATTCTGGTCCCCTTTTAGGCATCTTATAAAAAGAGTTAAATTTCCTGTGCTGTGTGAATGTTACAAGCTGAATGCTTTCAAATTATTTAAAGGAGATGAAACGAAGCAGAACCCCTTACAACCACGTCAGCCCTACCACAAAGATTCTGATTCAACTGGTTGCACAAGGCTTTGATGAATGCAGATATGCAGGTTTTATGGTCTTGCTGTCAGAAGTGAGGACACAGCAGTAAGTTAAAAGCTAATGATTCTTTGTGTCCTTTTTGTAAACCTGATCTGATTTTTAAATGGGGTTCCATAAAGAAGAGGATATAATTGTCCTATTCTCAAGACACTTATTTGTAAGTCACACTATGACAAAGATGTCACTTTCCTGCATTTTAATTCAATCAAACAAATTTTATTAATCCAAAAAGTGAGATTAAATACATTATATGTATACATTGTAAATATGTATTTAGAGGTATGGCACAAGGAAGAACTTGTTGTGGAAAGCAGGAGTTCAGCTTAGCAGTGCATTTAGTAATGTCATCAGTTTGAGGCAAGAAAAGCTTTATTTAATCAAAACTATGATGTTTAAACTGTGCCTTTTAAGGGAAACTATTTGGTGATACCTATATCTTCTGGTATAGTTAAAATATGAATAGTGTGTCATCTAAAAGCTTTAGAAGAGAACAAGATGCTTTACTCATTTGAAATCATGAACCGTTCATCTCTTCAGAAAGACATTTTACTACTACACTTACTACTACATTTACTACTACATTTTACTAACAAAGAAAAATATTTTTAAAAAAGTATTAAATGTCTAAAAATCAATGGCTATCAGGCACTGAAAAAGCTGTATATTTGAAAGGCTGAAGAAGCACATGGATTACAGAGGTAAAACTGAATGAAGAAAGTGATTAGATGAAGGTTCCTAATTGCCTCCTGCTGGTAAATAGTATCCATTGGCAGTCATATTATATTGTTCTCTTACTGCTGACATAGAATACTGAAAACAAAAATACCACTGTGAATAAGGGTATAAATGCCACCCCCCTGCCGGGTATGAACTGATGCATGGTGAGTACAAAATGTGCCATGCCATTTGTTTTTGGAAAGAAGTAAAAGAAACAAATGGAAAAAATAACCAGGGACGAAATGACAACTGGTCCAGAGGAAAACTCACTCCTGATGGTAAACACTGAGCTGAAGAACTCAGAAACTCAAATTCACTGCATGATTGTTACTGTTATAGAAATAGTATCTTAAATTTTACTGCAATGAATCAATATTTCCTTTGGGCTCCTAAAATTAAGAGACGTCTTCTTTACATTGAAAACTCCACCTCCTTACCTCAGCAGACCAGTCGATATGTCTGCTGCCATATTACAGTAACATTAATCTTGCTGGGCACAGCGAGTCAGCAGGCAGACAACCTGCACTGCCTTGTAACCATGCAAGGATAAATTGATCTCAACATTCCCCATGTAGTGAAATGCAGTGTTTGCTTGACAGTTCAGCAGATGTTCCCTGTGCTCACAGCATGAGGAAACAGTCTGGTGTGTGGTATGCATAGGATGTGGCCCAGTGATAAATTCAGTGAATGAATGGCCCCTTAAGGTAATGCTGTTAAAATGAATAACTGTTCCCTGCCTACCATGTGCCGTCAAAAACCATAAAACAAAAAAGTGGTGCAAATGAACGTCCCATGACAGTGACTCAGCCAGAACACCTGAACAAAGTTGGTGTTTTTAAAATGACGACAAGTCCTTCCTCTTTAGTAATGCCCCTTAAATATGTTGCATTTCCTTCATACAGTCAGGGTTACATCAGCTCACTTCCTACAATTCTGCAGAGAGCCAGTCTGAGACTTTCCTGTCAAAGAATGATTTATGCTGTAGTTGACACTGAAAGGTGGTTAAATTGAACTAATATTTGCATACATCATACACAATACAGGTGGAATTATGCATTAAGCTGTTTTCTTGAAAAATGTTTGGGCTATAAAAAATGTTGCAGAGGACTATTCGTAAGCATCTTTCATGATAGCCAAAAGTAGTAAAGTAACCTACCATGACATATTTCTGGGAAACAGTCTTGTAATGCTGCATTTAATTTACAGAACAGGTCATTTTGGAGCGTGTCTATTAAGACTACTTTGCTTTTCAAAAAATTTCCACAAAGATCAAATTAAAGTTAGAAACTCCCCAACACGTTGTTTCTATGCTAAGAGAAAAGAGAACAACTTTCTCAGATATTAAAATAGTCACTTCAGCACCGTTCTCCTATGATGAATAGTGCTCCTTTGGGCTCCTAAAATTAAGAGGAGCCCAAAATGTAAAAACCACTTACATTTTTATGAAGATGGCAGAAATGTAGCAAATTACATTTTTGTCAGAGTTTACCAAATGATTACTTCAGGTAGCAGCAGCAACTAAAACGCATTTCACAAGTTGCTACATATTCAATTTTTACATTTGACAGAACCTAGTTGGGTTTTATTATTCACATGATACACAAATCATAAAAAGATACGAGACTCATGTTGGCTTCTGATTTCTCAGAGAGGTAGAAGCTTATTTTTTCTCTCTTTTTTTTGGAACACTATTCTCGGTGTCAAAAATGCAAACAGCTGTTTCATTAAAAGCTCTGTTCTGGACTGGTTTAGTCATACTGGGTAAATAGAGTCCTGTCCACAATAATTAAACCAGTCCAGAGCAGAGACGTTAAATCAGGGGATTGAGCTTCTTCTTTAGTTTCCCTAACTTGTGGAGTTCCTCTGGGATTCAACTTTGGTACTTTGCTCTTCATTCGATATACGAGAGCTTTTGAGCTCATTTTAGAAAATATAATATCTTGTCGCATTGCATCATGGATGATATCCAGGTTTCTGTGCAAATTAAATGTAGTAAAAATCTAAAAACCCACTGGAAACATCACTGAAGTAACATAAGAACTTGCCTAAAGTTGAACGATCATTTAAACTGTTTAGTACAGCCATGCTGTATTTTTCATTTTAATTTTTTAAACTGTTTATGTGTATCTTGTAGATACACATAAACAGTTTAGAAGACACACATTTTAGCTCATTTTAGCACACGATTTTAACTTGACTGTGAAAAACTCTGCTCAGTTTTGGCTGCTCACATTCGTTTTTAAACTAGCTAAGACTGGATGCTTATGATAAAATGAATGCAACCTTTTAAAAGGACAAAGGAAGAAATAAGAGGAAACAAAAGTCTTCCGCTGAATCTCCCATTCAAGCGTCTGGTATGCGTGTTGTATGCCGGGAAGCAATTTTCAATGAATGGGAAGACACTGTTCGCATCAAAGACTGTGCTGAATGTGTATGGCGGCATCCTGAAAACAACACGTGTGATCTACAGAGGATATAGTGGAGGATGTGTAGTCTGTGCATCTGCTTCTGTGTGTTTAGTGAGGACTGAAAGGAATCTCCACTTCACATCTTTTCACAGTGACTGGTCACAGTAAAGGGGGGAGTGGTTTAAACTCACAGTTAGTGTTTAGACCACTTTAGCAAGTGGTCAGGGGACTGATGAAAGGCGAGCACATGCAGTCCAGCACCACTGAGGTAAAGACACGCTACCTCAAATTCCTGATTGCTTTCTCTCCACCTACCAAAGAGGTTTTAAAAGGAGTCTCCAGAAACTTCAGAGAGCTGTTTATGTTGGATGCAGCTTGGGAAAGAGCTCTAATGAGAGAAGACGACTAAAAAAAAAGAAGAAAAAACTAACCAAAAATCAATCTCTTTAATCTTTTTTTTTTAAGCAAAGAGTAATGAAGATGTTTAATGTGGACTTGCTCATTTTAAGTTTCTGCTTTGGTTTGGGAACCCAGTATGGTGCTGTTGGCAAGAGACAGTATCAGATCCAAAACGGCCCATGTAGCTACACTTTTCTGCTGCCTGAGCAAGAGAACTGCCAAAGCACCTACAGCTATCCTGATCAAAAGGATGGACCAATGGACGACGAGTCAGTTCAGAGACTGGAACAACTGGAAATGGGCATGGAGAACAACACACAGTGGCTGCTTAAGGTAAAACCTTTTATTGCTTTATAATATCACTCCGTCAGTGACAGCTTTTATATCATTGATTTAGAAATGTCTAAGAAAAAGAGATAAATCTAAGTTATTCAAGAAACATCAATGCTGTTTGAGAGAAATGTGTAGAAAAACTGTAAAGTGGAAACATCAATGTCAGTCCATAGTATGTGTCTCAAAGTGAAAAAACATTTAATGAAAGCCTAAGAAGCTGTTATATATAACTAATTGTGTATTGATTTTGCCTGATTTCCCATACAAAGTCATATGAATATATAAAGTTGAGTGACAAAGATTCAAAACAGGTGCAGGATGCATTTCTGCCTCTGTCGACTAAATATCTTTATTTTATTTTTTTAAAAATAAAGAAAGTGTTTTTCTTCTCTAATTCACTTTAATATCACTTTCTCATCATGAGATTGAAGACAAGTAACAAAATGAGCCAAATGGATACAATCAATCTCATGTAAAATAAGTTTTGGTCAACTGCATGAGAACCATCAGACAGCGAAATCCACTCATACAAACTCAAGTGTTGCCTCACACGTCAAAGCAAGCTCTAACTTGACCTCATGTACACTAACGGGGGGCATTTTTTAAAGCACACCATTTCTAAGAAGACTTTTTTGGGCTGATAATGTGTCAATAAAAACTTATCCGTATGTGTATAAGACTACTTCAGAAATTTTTCCAATTGTGCAGGTAATGGAGTCTGTATATTTCTCCTGGTAACAAAGTGTTTCACATTAAAAGGATTTAATGTGAAACTAGAGCCCCACAAACACAAATGTTGGTCCAAAAATAAAACCTTCCCTATTAACCAATAGACTATCACAGTGCACCATGAACATTTTGTTAAAATGTACAGCTAAACTGCACCCACTATTTGCATTAAATCATATGTTGAAAGATACAAATTAATAATAGCAAAATTGATTTAAATAAAAAAATACTAATAAAAAAAGACTGAAAAAATCACAACCATAGTGATAGTTTCTAAAGTTTGAAAACATAAACAATTAGAGCTTATCATTATGATAAATCACAAATTAATTTAATTCCATACAATAAGAAATGACAATGCATTGGTAACTTTTTAGCATATTTCATTGTGCATTGAAAAAAAAAAGAAAAAAAAAGCGGCCTAGCAATCAATGTGACTGATAACTACACTCCTAATTACTTCCAGTATTGAACCTTGCTCCAGAAAGACAAACTGGTGAGATAGGCTAACCTGTTTTTGAAAAATTATAAGAGAATAAATAAAGAATAAAAGAAAATATATGTGTCCCAGTAACTATAGTTTTCAGCCCTATAAGACCCTGAGGAGCAATAAGCCAGTAAACAGCAGTGAATGCTGAATAAATGGATAATGCATTAGGCTCAATTAACTGTAAGTAAAATGGCTCAACAAGGTTGTGAACCTGCACTGCTGGATGAATCAATGGCGAGATGAAAGAGAAGCATAAATAACTTCAAACAATTCAGGGTCAACAGAAAGCAGTGTGCCAATGCTAATTTAAACTCATCACCAATCAGTCTATTAATTTGTCCAATGAGCATTCATTCTCCAACAGCAGATGACAGCTAAGACAAAAGAAGTCGACGTTTCTCGTGATTGAGGAACTCCGTCATTCCTCTCTGACGCTTTTCAGGCACTAAGAGTAAACAACTGATTAGAACACGAACTGTCAATCGGATATCCTGCCCACAGTTGAAATAATAACGCCCCACACATTTGTGTGTACCCAAGAACATAAACAAACCAGATACAAGAAAAAGGAAGACAAACAAAATCATAAATTTAATATCTTAGCTCTTCTAAATAGAAATAATATTTTTGGTGTCATTAACGGAAGAGTGGAAGAGAAGCAAAACTTATGCAATCTTGGTGTTGGTGACAGAGAGAGAACTCTACTGATGCTGGTTTCCAGTTGGACTGTAATGAAGGATGTAACTCCTCACTCAACACTTCCATCCTGTTTACGAGTCGTGTGACCTGATTGCTGCTCAGGAACACACAGCAGGAAATAACTTAATGATTAGTTTCAGTCTAAATGTAGCCTTGCTGTAAGGTAGATAAGAACAATTATGGGAATGTGTGTCGCTACGTCACAACTTTAATTGCTTTGTGGTATAAAATTTAAATTACATTAAAGCTCACTGAAACAAAATATAAAATTTTAGTAATATTAGAAAATATATAAAACCTTATCAACAGCCGACTCAGTTTATTTCACTATAGTTTTTTTGTACAAGCCATACTATTGACAAAAATGTTTATGACAAGCTGCCTTATTCAAAAGTGTGAAAACCATTATTCTTCCTGCTGCAAAAGTAAGGCGTATACCCAAATTAAAGGTTCACTCATAAAATCACTGAATTCAGGTGTTCCTTATGATCACCCTCCAGCAGACTGCATCTGACCATGCAGACTGCATCTATAAACTTTTGTAAAAGAATTTCCAAACAGGTAAAACATAGTTTCTCATAAGTTAGGGTAAAGTGTAGAAACAGGTGGGGGAGGAGCAGTCCTGTTATTAAACAGAATACTTCAGGACCTTCAGTAGCTTATATTTAAAATGACTTTAAACTAAAGAGGATTTATTTTCTTTAGTTAACCAGAACTATTTGAGCCCTGCATACACAGGTACATCTTAGTAAATGGGAATTTGAGGCGTGTTTGTCAAATTAAAAGTACCTTTAACAAATAATCTTTAAGGATGTATTAAAAATGCCCTTCATTAAGCCTACAGTTCTGTATTAAAATGTTTTCTTTGTGATCTGACAAAAAGAAATTCCAATCTCAAATGTTGTGGAAAATCATAATTAACAGAAATAGAGGCCTGAAAACATCAGTCTGCGTGTAATTAATTTATGTTTGGAGACATAAGTTAATGTAATAAAATAACTCTTCAATAATATTCTAATTAATTGAAATGCCCCTATTCTGTGATGCTGGTAAACAGAGTATAGAGGAGGAGATATTGGGTCCCTGAATTAACTTTTCTCTCTCCTCCAGCAACAGAGGTGGAGCCTTTTCTTCTTCCATTTATATTAAAACACAACAAGCGTGAAGCACCTGTCATGAACCCTGACATCAATAAACAATAAAACTGCAGGTCATGCAGAGAAAAAAAAAAAATCAATAACTCTTATAAACTGCCTCAAGTTAACCATTTTTCAAAAATCTGTGTTGCAGTTGGAGAACTACATACAGGACAGCATGAAACATGACATGCTCCAGCTCCAACAGGCTGCAGTACACAACCACACGGCCACGATGATTGAAATTGGGGCAAACCTGCTGAGTCAAACTGCTGAGCAAACAAGGAAACTCACTAATGTGGAAGCGCAGGTGAGGCTGGACCTTCTGTTATTTCCAAACACATGGAAATAACATGCAAGAGGCAAAGCAACATACAATTGTTCACCCTTCCTGTTCTGTGCGAGCAAAATCTGACTTAAGTGCCTTCTGTGACACACTGCAGTGAATAATATAGCTTCGGCAGGTTAAAAAATAAGCATTGGAGAAAAACAGGCATGACGAAGACAGTTTATTATTGTGGCTGCACGTCAATGACCCTGTGTGAGCCAACTGTACAGCATTTCCTGTTATTAGCACACTCGTATTCCCAGAGAAGGGGTCTATCAGTTTGTCACAATCAGACATCCGTCTGTTCAAAGACATCAACAGCTCCAATGGAGACACACAGCCAGGATCCATGTAAACAACCTGCGTTTTGCTGAGTTCAGTTCCTCCAAACTGGGAAATTAGTGGCAAGGTCAACAACCACAGAGTTTAGTTCAATACATTGGAGTGTGAAAATATGTGGGGTTTCAGTGGTTTGCCCTTGTTTAGGTACGTCTAGAGTGCTGCAGTATAGCTGTGCTTTCCTGTGCAGCTTTTCCATTTTTCAAATGGTTATTAGTTCAATCTAGAGGTGCAAACAGGACTTTGTGTTCAACTTGATAATATAATGGAAAATACAGCTAAATATGCTGATTTAGTCATTAATGTTATCGCACTTGCATTTACTAATTTGTTGTTCACTGTATAGCAACAGTGTCAGTGCTTCTTTACAATGAAACACCACATATTTTGGAGTCCAGAGCTAAACATATGTTGTTTAAATTACTGAAGGTCTGTTTTGTTTTGTTTTTTTTAATCTGAAATTAAACAGGCTGTTAAAGTATGCCTTGTTACTTTGGCACTAGGTAATCCATCATACAACTCGACTTGAGCGCCAACTTCTTGAAAATTCGCTGTCGACCAACAACTTGGAAAAACAATTCATAGTCCAGTCAAATGAAATCAGCAAACTGAATGACAAAAACAGGTAAGGAAATGCAATGAAAAGCTGAATTGTTACCAACAAATTGTTGGATTAAGCGAAGACAGAATGGCTCTTTATATTGCCTTTTATCCCCTCTTTAGCCTTCTAGAGAAAAAAGTGATAGAGATCGAGAAGCAGAGGCAAGTGGAACAAAAAACACTTCGAGAAGAAAAGGAGCAGCTTCAGTCGCTAATACTGAGGCAGACGGCCATCATCGGGGAACTGGAGCAGCAGCTGCTCAAAGTTTCCTCCAACAACTCTGTTTTACACCATCAACAGCAGGAGATATTGGACACAGTGAATGGCCTAATACAGATATTATCTACCGGTTCTGTTCAAGGTGAGTCGTAACAGCAGGTGGATCTTTAAGCAATGGGTACTCCTTGAATCAGAACAAGTAGGGATCTTTCGATTTTCTCCCACACAGCACTCATTTACTTATTCAGGTGCTGTAATTGTACAGCAATTTCCATATGTATTAGGACAAGATATGAGGAAAACTTTCAATCAAAATTGTCTTCACAGAAGAAAATAAACAACAACAACAAAAAAAAAAATCCTTTCTTTTTCTGAAGAAAATCCTTTCTTCAACAGTAACTTTTGGATATTTCTTCACTACTTTTAGCAACCTCCTCAACATATGTCATGCAAAGATAAACTTGGGTCCTCGTCTAGTCTCGTTTCTCATTTCCACTTGATTTGGAAACATTTTTGTGAGGCTGCAGATATAGTTGGATTTGGGGAAGTAGCTATTTTTTTGTAGACAATTTGCCCTCCTGATACAGAGACATAAAATATTTAAAAGGCCTACAAAAGTATATTTCTTTTAACATAATATGTGCTGTGTTTCTTTGTTTTTTGTGAGGAAATTATGTTTCATTCACAGAAACTACACTGATTTATTCACCAAAATTTAGAACAAGGAAACGATGTCTTTTGTTCATTCATTTTACAGACTAATGAAATTATACATATCTGAAAGAAATATGATTACTAGCTACATATTGCATCTAAATTGTCTTTCAACATATCCTGATAACATAACAGAATATGTGTTTTGCAGAACCCAAAATTGCCATGATGCAAGACACTCCAACCACATACTTGGACTGTGCTGCTGTCTATAAGTCAGGAAACATCAAAAGTGGCGTCTACACTCTCACAATCCCTAACACCACCACGGAGGTGAAGGTAAAGTGTCTCCAGTTTACTGTCTAACTAAATCTAGGGTGAACGTGTGTATGAGAACCAAAAAGAAAGGAGAAAAAAAAGCAGTATACATATTACCAAATATTCAGAGGCCTTCTGCATTGTTGAGGGTTGAGAATATAATGTTCACAGACTTCTCAGGATATGCAATCTTAATCTCCTTAGAAACTTTTAAATTCTTTCCCCAGAACAGCGTCTTGATTGAACACAAACTAGGTGGCACCATCGCATTAAAAATAAGCATCACGTTCTAACTTTCAGGGCCATTTTTGAGCCTTCAATCACAGTTTTCTTTGTGTCTGAAGGCTTTCTGTGACATGGAGACAGAAGGAGGCGGCTGGACGGTACTACAAAAACGCTTCGAGGGCCGTGTTGACTTTCACCGTACGTGGCAGGAGTACAAAAAGGTAGAGGCAATCAAGGAGAAATTCTTTACACAGAAAAAATATAACCTAGGTTACAGTTTTCACTCCAACTCTACATACCAGCAGCCTGAATTAGTCTGGGTCATTGACCATTTTCCCAACTTGGCTTAGTCTGCATAGTCAGTCTGAGGTGTTTCCTGAACTCTATTCAAAGAGAACAACCAAGATGTGCATGAGAGTTGAGCACAGGCTCCCTGCATTTTGAATTCATAATAATGTCAACAATTTGCCATCATTAAAGGAGCCAACTCAACCACAGCGTATTTATTATTTCAGTAGGCACATCTAAAACTGTGATGACGATACGCCATCATCAAAGAGTATGGATGAGTATGGATGTTCTGATGACTCAAAATGGGAGTGAAATGAGCCAACAAGTTGCTGCAAAAATCCATAACCCCTAAATACTGTCATTACAAAACCATGCTCATTTCTTCCCCTTGACACTGAAAGGTTGTATTGGTAGAGAAGATCAGTGTCTGTTTTGTCTTGATAAAATATGTTAGTAAGGGAGGGAGACTTTCAGTTTTATAGCAAAAATAGGCAGTAGTACTCTGCTGGCTTTGCTAAAGAAAAAAAAAGGTGAATAATGCCATCAGGGGTTTAACATAGTTTAACTACATTTCTTTGTGTCTTTTCAGGGATTTGGAGAACCGTCAGGTGAATACTGGCTGGGAAATGAATTTGTCTCCAGACTTACAATTCAACAATCATACAAATTAAGAGTCCAGCTCAGCGACTGGGAAGGAAACTCTGCTTTCTCTCAATATGATCAGTTCTCTCTGGACGGCGAAGCACAAAATTACAGGTTTGTTCGGGCACTTCAGAAAAATTGTTTATACATGCAATTTTGACTAAAAATAATTAAAGCTCACAAAATTCTCCTTAAAATGAAAAAGCACTTACAACAGTGCTTTTGAAGTGTATTATCTGAAGATAACTAGTATAAAAACATAATACTTAAGACAATTCACCATCAAAGAGTGCTATGGAATTACAGTATAAAAGCTCACTCTTTTCAATTATTCTAAATTACTTTTTTTGTCAACATTCATACATTTCAAAAATATTACAGAAGTAATTTTGATCAACCAAATTAAATGTGCACCATTTTGAACAACATTAAAATCAGAAACTCTTCACAGTACTACAGGTAGGCCCAGGCTGGTTCATGGCATGAAGACATACAAAACTTTAAAAAAAAAGTTTTGACAGCTTCGAAAGACAGACTTTTTCATAAGATGCTTGTCAAGGAGCCAAAGAAACTGGAGTTTTCTCCAACTAATCTAAAAGAAGCACAATGCAATTTTGACTTCCCCAATTAAAAATAACTTCTTTTTAAACTTATTTCTCATAGTGTAAAACTGTGGAAACGAAAGGAGCTCTACCCATCATTCCTATTAAGGCAACATTGATTTAAAACTACAGTTGACAAGCGATGCACGTTAAAAACTCAGCAGCAGACTGGCTACCTGTACAGATACCCTGACAAAATATTTAGCTAATTACCCATTTGTACGGCTTCAGGTATTCTATAAAGAGCAGAACGGCAAGAAGGTTAAATATGATCCACAAGACTCACCTGGAAACTCACTGGGTATTTGTTCTATATTTTTACTTTACGTATCAAAATAACAAAAACACACAATAACGTTTTAGAACTAGAGCTGCAAAATCTTAGGAAAACATTTTAGTTTTATTTTTAAATTTGTAAGCAGATTCTCAAGCAGCACCACCAGGATATATATAATCATCATATTCCTGGCTATCAGTATTTCTGCATAAATGATCGTATGCAATTTTGTTTAATCAACTTCTAAAGTAAATGCATAAAACTGTAAATGCTGACCAGTTACCTTTACACCTCGTAGGCAAAACATGCCATAGTAATTTTTTATTTTTTTTAAAAAGCGGTTCTCCACACTGATGTACTGGCATTGGCCCAAAGAAAATTGAATAAACCAGGTCAGTGTGTGAAAAATAGGAAGCACATAAAATGTCCTTTTTTGACATTCAGTCTGAAGATTTGGCAATAACAAAACCTTCAGATCCAAATGTGGGCTGGGAAAAGGTTTCTTCCTATGAAATTAACAGATAGTATTTCTGTTTAACAATGTATTTATTCTGTTGAGTTTGATGTTACTCTTAAAGTTGGTGGCTCAATAAGGATAAACTACAAAACAGCAAACAAAAAACATTTCTATAACATCAAAACATTGCTTATGAAATTCTCAAGGAAAACTAATTGAACAAGTAAATAAAGAAATGATAAAAACTAATAAGAGTTTAGTTTTCATGCATTATACCCAACCGATTTCTAGAAGAAAAAAAAAACTATAAGGACTAAGTATTGCCTTTTGAGGAACGGTAATCACAGACTTCCTCCTCCTCTTCCTCCATTTTTTCTTCTCCTTTCTACAGGATACACCTTAAAGGCTACAGTGGAACTGCAGGCAAAATAAGCAGCATTGGGCAGCCAGGAAGTGATTTTAGTACAAAGGATTCAGACAATGACAAATGTGTTTGCAAGTGCTCACAACTGACAACAGGAGGTAAGAAATACTTTCTGTAAACACTTTATGTGCTTGAGTAATTCTGCAACCAAAAAGATAAATAAATGCTTTGATAAGAAAACAATTCATCTCAAAAAACTAAATCCTGGCACTTGTCCCAAAGTCTTCAAGGACATTTTAAAGGCCGTTGTACCTTTTATGGCTGTGTCAAGGAGCACAATTAGCTCAGGCTTAATCACCAATCTGCTCATTGGGGAATTCAACATTGACAATAGCTGACATTAACAGCCTGGGAACAGAGCTTTTCCCTCTCTCCTCGGGTAGCTGAAAAAGCCCTTCACAATTCCCCTGAAAGTGACTCAACTTTTCTTTATCTGAAACCAGGACTGCCAAGAGAAGTTCAGAATGATTAAAAACCGTAACCTCACCTCCTTTTCTACTATGAGGGTTAAAAGGCACATTAAAAAACAGTCATGACTGGGTGGGACTTGGTCAGAAAAGAAAAAAAAAGAAAAAGTAATCTGTGAGTACAAAACTAGATTAATAGAAAATACACAAAAAGTTGTAAGTCAAATTTGTATGGAAAATGGGTATAAATGCCTCCATTATATA